>JABUQX010105941.1:0-10000 GCA_015478945.1 Trachelipus rathkii | reverse complement strand
ACTTTTTTACTAATTTTTACAATTTTTTTTACTAATTTTGCTACTTTTTTAACGTTTTGACAGATTTGTCGCTAAATCTGGCAACCTAATCCGTTAATTTTTACCTTTTTTAGCATTTTTTGACACTTTTTAACATTTTTAGCTACTTTTTTAGCATTCTGTCCATAATTCAGGTCAAGATCCCCAACTCCGGAGGATTTTGGGAATTTTCCCCATTGGCAGCCCTGCACGTCGAAGGCAAAGACTTGAAAACCACTTACGGAGATTTTGGAAATTCCAGTCATGTCGGCAGCTGACTTGGAAATTTCCATCATTTCATTTGGTTTTTGACGTTTGATACGTCAAAGTTAGGGTTTTTAAGGTCGGTGAGACCGAATTTAAGGTCTGGAAAACCGTTTTTGGAGGTTTAGCCTCCCAAAAGGGGGGCTTTTTGGAATCTAGAAGGTTTTAAATGAGCGGTAGATCATTTTTGATGATTCCAATCGATTTATCGTGATCGATTACCCCTATATCAATGTTTAAATCGTCTTTCTACGTGCTCTGGTTGGCTTTTAACACTGAAAAATATAATCGAAAGAAAATAATTACAATAATTAACATTCGATTAATCGCTGTAGTAATAGGATAGGTTCAGACCCCACTTTTGGAATACGAGTGTAGCTCATTCTTATCAGCTTTAGCTGATAAGAATTGATAAGAACACGTGTTTTAGGTAGAAGTTAATTGATTTTTCATGTTATTTCGTAATTATTTTTTATTACGCGCGCGCGCATGCGCATACACACACACACACACACACACACACACACACACACACACACACACACACGCACCCTTTCGCTAAGAAGGAATAGGGGTTTCGCTTTCAAACTTGGAATATAATCTATGGATGTGATAAACTGATCATACGTGAGTTTTGATGACCGTAGGTCACCCCTAAGGGGGTGCTACCCCTTTAACGCCAAGGTCAAATTCGTCCTGAAAACCATGTTAGGCTTAACGTATCGGAGTGAAATTTGGATGTGAGCTATATGATGACGTAATCTCGTCGAGACGAGATTACGTACCCTGCTGCGTCCCCCGTTAAGTTGGACGCTGCCCCCCTAAAAAAATTGAAAATGAACTTCTTAGAAGACTGAAACTTGGAGACAGGATAGAGGAGTCGGAATCGGAGACGGAGTTGGAGTTGGATTCGGCTTCGGAGTCCAGGGACCCCCGGAAGGGGTCTCAGTTTGAAAAAAAAGAAGAAATGCATGGAATGTAAAACAGAAGAAGAAGAAGAAGAAAAAAGGAAGAATGAGGAAGGAAGAATGGAGGAAGGAGGAAGAAGAAGGAGAGAAGAACGAGGAAGGAGGCAGTAGGTGAAGGATTCAGATGAGTTGTTAGTGGCACCGGTGCTGGAGCCGATGCGGTATCTAGTTAATAAACATTCGTATATTACAACAATATTGATGTCTGTAATATTTGTTATTAGATTGTCAGATTTCGAAAATTAATGGTTTCAGAACATCAATAAAAAAATAAAGTATGGATAAATAAATAAAATAAATTTCCTATAATCCGGTATTTATAACTTACGAATTACATTTTTACAATACTCCATAAATTAGGTAAATCCACTAAATTCAAACCACCAATTCCAGCACCATCCTGCCACCATCCTGTTCATCCTCCTTGAACAATTGATCTATTGATTCAGTTCACATTTCGAGTATCATTATTTGGATAAAAATATAGCATAAAATCAAGTTCTTAATACAAACATCAAGATCAAACAATATAGGCTGACGTAACAAAGTTTTCACATTAATAAAGCTTACTTAGCATCATCTGAACTATGGATATAACCCAAAACGACAAACCTAGCCCATCTTAAATAGGGAATAAATAGTTAACGTTAACAAAGTTTCCACACTTTAATACCAGTAAAGTAACTTACATAACATCCAAAAACGTAAATTATTCACACTTGTCGAGCATGTTTCTAACATAGCAATGTTATTTTACATTAACATGGTAATATTTAACAAAAATTTACTATAACTTAGTATATAATTTTATCATATATCAAGAACTCAGCGAAAGTATAGCTAACGTAGCAATTTTACATATTAATAAAGCCAGCATAACATTACCAAAACTAAGAATATAATATACAACGACAATAACCTGACACATCTATATTTGGAAACAATGAATAAGACTGGCTAAACATTAACAACGATTCCGAAACTTAATTACAATACAGGTAATAAGTTAACTAACAAAGACTTTCACAAAAACATATATCCATTCTACCTTTATCAGAGACATATCTCAACTAATGACAAATGTTTAATATTTTAACTTATAACATAGTAATAATTTAACACAAAAATTAGAGTTCATAACCTTACCTAACCAGCATAATACCTTATGGGTAAAGACAAACAAAAGTAAAGTTTTACTCTCTGTTAAAGCTCTAACTATGAATATTATCATGTACTTTAAACACATACACACACACACTACACACACACACTACACACACAACACACACACACACACACTACACCAGGCACAACACACACACAAAACAACTCAGAGACGAATAAGCAGCATTCATTCATCAATTGTAGTCAATAAATCGAAACAATTACGAGGGAAGAAAACAGTTTTCCGTTATTTATTATAACATTAATATTATTTTCATTGAAAAAGCTGTTTATAGTATTAAATACATAAGGAATAATAATAAAATACATTAAAATTATAAAGTTTTATTTAAATATATTAATTCATCTGATCAGCCGTAACATAGGATTCAAGTTGTTGTAGCTCTATATATCTCATCTAAAGATTTCAACATCCTTTGAAAGGATCGTTAAAAGTATAATGCCTTCAGCAACACTAAACCATTTTTTGGCGTTAGTGACGATTCTATAAACAGCAGTTTCATTTCTCAATACAAGAGATGGAATAAACTTATCCAAAAACTGATAGTTATTATAATACGCACTTCCTTTATAACTGAATTATACGTGAATAACCATATGTTTCGGCGTATAAATATCCCAGATTACATTATCATTTAGCTATATTGATATTAAGCTCTCTCTCTCACACTCGTTAAGGTGCATGTTTATTCGTTTTTTTATTTTAAGCAATGCAGTAATATTTTCAGATATTTGCAGATGTCTGAACAGTGATACCTATACACGTACGCATGAAGAGTCACACAATCAGCATGGTGTTTCCAATTACGTTGACGTACATTCAATGGTTTTAATACTCTAACACGATGGGAACGCAACTCTATCTCTATTTATCACCCTCTCACACGGCTCACCTCTGATAGATTATTTTCACGGACTCGTCGGATCCAATAGCATATAACACACACTTATCTCTAGCCCATTGCATTGTGTCTTGTCTCAAGATATCGGATTTAAATCTTGATTGAAATCCATCAGCACAAATAACGAATAAATGTCTATTATTATGAACCTTATGGCCAGGAATACACGCAATGTATCGGTTTCCATCCGGTTGACGATTAAATATATATGGAACACAATCGATATAGCTAATAGGAATAACGAAAAAGTTCTGTGTGAAGAATATCACCAATACAGTCTATGAGAGATGCGTAGTAGAGATGTCATCTACCAGTACAGCGAAAAATTATGTACCTTATATACTGACGTGAGAAATCGTAAGCGTAAAACAAACCCTTATAGTTAAAATGATGATTACTTTACTTTCAACCAATCAGAAGAAAGTAAACAAGATACAAACGCTAACGAAACGAACCATATCTCTAAGTTCAAAAGGTGATATAGTATATTCTCGTTAGGACAACATATACAATATACAATACAACAACAACAACATACAACAACAACAACAACAACAACAACAACAATAACATAGCTAACAAAATAAGTTCTTTATATTACTAACCAAACGAATATATGCTAACGTACAAAGTTTTCACATTAAATTATAAGCTACATAGCATATAACCAGAACTAAGAATATACTGTACAATAAAAAACAAATTCTAACACACCTTACGCTAGAATAAACACTAACGAAAAACTAAAGTTCATTACTAACAGCATTTAAATACTAGTGACACAGCGTTAATCCAAAAACGTTAAACCTTATTCAACTTTTTTCAAAGCATATCTCTAAACATATCATTGTAATTTTACATTTTAACACTATTGATTAACTGTAGCAATTATCGTAGTATCATTTCGGATAAGACATAGCACAAAAATGAGTTCTTTATTAATCTAACAGCTAATATAGATTTAACATTACAATTGTTTTCAACAATATATATAAGCTGAATATAAACATTAGTCAATCCATTATAGAACAAGAAAATTAAATTGATACAACGTCAAATTAACATCAACTTAACGCAACTAATAAATCAATTTAACATTAAAAAGTTCTCACTACATATAACTACACTGTAAAGTAACTCACGCTATTGCATACCCATAAATTATACCTTATGGGTCATTACTTTTTAATAAGTTCTTATATATTACTGACCACGAAGATTTATATGCATTCGAACAGACCAGTCGTTTTGACGCCACTAATAAAGCTAACGATGCATATAAACCTGAACTAAGAATATAATGTAACAATTGCAACCTAAACATACTCGTCGCATGAATATATCCTATCTTAACGATCCTGAAAATTCGCCTACTTATTATGTAAAGCTACTACAGGTCATACATACTCTCGATATGTTCCCACTTTCGAGCATATTAAGCAGCAGATACAAGCTCTCGATATTATCTATATATCAATATCTCTCAATCATTATTTGACTCGAATCATCAAACGATGCCACCATCTTGAACTATGAATTGACACTATCATCATCAAAGTGTCACTCGTTTCGAGTTTAACATCATTTGACCTATGAATAAACGTAGACATTACCACAAAAGTCTAGGGCAAACCTAACATTACTCAACAAAACTTAACCTGGCTCACGTTTCTAACACATCGTCAGTTAACACAGTAATAGATATCTTACAAAATTATTCATTTCTCTAACAAATCAGTGTATTCCACATTGTTAACAAAATATTTAACATAACCGTACCTAAACATCAGATTAAACAGTTTTCATTAACAAGGTTCTTTGCTTATCAATACCTTCGAGAGAAAACTCAGGGATGCGCCCCTTGAAAGGGTGTGATCCCCCGATGGGGATCACCCCCGAAGGGGTGTAAGTGGCTTTACCCCTCCCGAAGGAGGGTAAGGCCGTCAGCCCCCGCTAACCTATTCACACTTTTTCAAGTCATAATCTGTAAACAATATCAACTGCTTATTTTTACATTTACAAGAATAATTTAGCCAAAAAGTTATCATAAACCCTGTCTAATTATCATACTGACTAAAGAATAATATGCTGACGTACCAAAGTTTTTTCACATTAACATAGTATTATTTAACAAAAATTCATCATAATGATACCTAACTATCATAATCCTCAATGAACGATCTTGAGTTAGTGACATGGGTATTATAAAACATACTAAGGCAATAGTAAACCCGATCGCATTTTCAAGAGGTAACCTGACATAGTTTTAACCTACCTCTATATTTATATGCCCCGAACCTTCTTTCTCAGAACAAATCAACATTCACAAAAACTGATAGATTTCTCGGCAAAATCAGCGCATCATAGAGATACGATTTGATAGCACTGTAAGCACCACACTTGTAAGCCACTACTTAGAGATCACCACCAGAGAGATGCATTGAAGACCCATCTCGCACTGGTACCCTGAACGTATTTACCTGTTACATAAGGGCTCAGGCCAAAGGGCTGTGCCCTTATGTAACCGCTTACACCCCCATCAGGGGACCCCGAAGACCATGGCACGTTCTTCATGACATCTCTCTGTGAGTGTGATCTCTAAGTCAGTGATCTAACAGTTCTTAACTATGCATGCTAACAAATCGTATCTCATACTGATGCAGCTCGTATGCCAATCTAATCTCTAAAAGTTTTGAAATTTATATTTTCTGAAAGAGGTCGGGGCCGGAAAATAGGGTAGGGTAAAATATTCAGGTTACCTCTAAACATTTCAGGTTTTACTATTGCTTAATGTTTTATAATACCATTTCACTACTAGCAAAACTAGTTCACATTCTCGAGCCGCATTTATCTTATACTAAGTTAGAGTATTATATTAACTGCATGAAATGTTTTGCTCTATTAACAGATTCAATTTCTATTGTTAATGTGAAAAACATTGGTATCGTTAGTATTTATTCGTTAGTCAGTACTACTTCATTATCACCTCCGTGTATGTATAATTAGGACAGGGTTTATGCATTAAATTTTTGCTAAATATTACCTTGTTAATGTTAAAATTAGCATTGATATGTTTACAGATATGCTTGAAAAAAGTGTGCATAGGCGAAGGGCTGAGCCTTACCCCTCCTTCGGAGGGCGTTAAAGCCAACTTACACCCCTTCGGGTGATCCCCCTCGCAGGGATTCACACCCTTTCAGGGGCGCATCCCCCTAAGTTTTCTCTCGGAAGTATGTGTGCTTTAGATTAACTCTTGGTTAATGAAAACCTGTTTTTATTCTAAGTTAGGTACGTTATGTTAAATATAACTTATGACAATGTGAAATAACACTGATTTGTAGAGAAATGATGAGTTTTTTTAAGATATTACTGTGTTAATGCTAAATGTGTTAGAAACGTGAGGCTAGGTTAAGTTTGCTGAGTAATGTTAGGTTTGCCCTAGAACTTTTGATAATGTCTACGTTTTATTCATAGGTCAAATTGACCTTATACTCGAAAACGAGTGACACTTTGATGAAGATAGGGTCAATTCATAGTTCAATGATGTGCGCATCTTGATAGATTTGGTCACTTTGTTAAGGATTTTGTTAGATAATACGGCTTTAATCTGCTGCTAATATGCTCGAAAAGTGGGACCATATCGAGTATGGTATGACCTGTTAGCTACTTTACTTTGATAAGTAGGGAATTTTCAGATGTTAGGCTGATTATTCATTGCGCGAGGTATGTTAGTTGCTCGAGATTGGCACATTAGTATGTCGTGTAGTTCATCGTTATGAGCGAGTGATTAGCTTTGAGTATAGCTAAAACTAATGTAGATTCCGTTAGTCTTATCATCCATCGTGGGTCAGTACTATATAGAATTATTCAAAAGTATGAATAGGTTACGTTTTAGTATGCTATGTTAGTTACTTTACCAGTGTTAAGTGTGGAACTTTGTTAATGTTACTGATATCATTATGTAGTGAGCGTAATGTGTGCGTGTTAAGCTGTCTTGTTCTCCGCTTCGTATCATTATTTGTCTTTAGTTCATATCGCATGCTATGTAGCTTTATTATTGTGAAAACATATGTAATTGTTTTAACTATAATTCGCTAAGTTAGGTATATAAAGAGAACTCATTTTTTGCTATGTTTATCCGTAAATGATTACTCGAAATTGCACCGTAAATCCATAGTGTTTAATGTAAAATTAACAAATGTGATATGTTGAGATATGCTTGAACAAAGCTGTGAAATAGGTTACGTTTTGTACGCTGTGCTAGGTACTTTAATGTTGTTAAGTATGGAACATTGTTAATGTTAGTTGTTTATTCTAGCGGAAGGTGTGTTAGAATTTGTTATTGTACAGTATATTCTTAGTTCTGGTAATGCTATTTTAGCTTTATTAACGTGAAAACACAAGTTCTCTCACAAGATCTGCGTGCAACTATAAGAGTGCGTTGCGTGGTAGTATCTCACACCTTATTTTGTCCTTATGTGATTGTTTGTTCTTGTTGTTGCTGTTGTGTTGTTGTTGTTGTTGTTTTGCTTGTTGTTGTTGTTGTTGTTGCTGTTGTTGTGTCTAACGAGAATATATACCCTTTTGAACTGATAGGGTTCGTTCGTGCGTTGTATTTCTTGTTACTTTTCTTCTGTTGCGTGAAAGAAAGAATCTCATTACCTATAAGGTTTGTTTATTTTTTTTTCCGGGGTTTTTTTTTTTTTTTTCCGGAGGCAGAGGCTTTTTTCCGAAAAAAACATTTTTTTTTTTTTTCGCTTGTTACTGGTACGATGACATCTCCCCGCATCTCCACGTCTGTTGGTGATATCTTCACGAGGAGCTTCGTTATTCCTAACGATGTGTCATTTATATTTAATCGTCAACCGGATTGATACCGATACATTGCTGTATTCCTGCCAGAGGGTTAAATAATAGACCTTTATTCGTTAGTGCTGGCTGATGGATTCATCAAGATTATCGATATCGCAGGTGCATGGATAGAGGATAAGTGTGTGTTATCCGATTGGATCGACGAGTCGGTGAAATATCTATCAGAGGGTGACGCGTGTGTGGGAGGTGATGAGTGAAAGACGTGTTGCGTTGCTCACTCGCCCACTACTCACTGACCGTTATATCTATAAACCTCTCATGATATAGTGGTCACGTCAACATGATGTATGAGAGCAACCCCATTGCGATTGTGTGACCTTCATGCGTACGTGTATTGGTTTCACAGTTCGAACATCTGAAGAAATATATTACAGCATGCTTATAAATTAAAAAAACGAATTAACATCGCCCCCCTAAACGATGTTGACATACTTGAGACTTAATACATATATAGCACATGGTGTAATCTGGGATATTTACGCCGAAACATATAGTTTCCCGTATAATACAGTATACAGGAGCTGTCGTTAGTATTAACTATCAGTTTGGATAAGTTTACTTCCTCTTGTATGAGAAAATGAATGCTGGTGAATCGTCATACGCCAAAAAAATGTTTAGTGTTGCTGAAGGCATTCATATAGCAATCGCTCAAAGTAGATGATCTGATGAATCTTTAGAGAAGACCTTATTATTATAGACATTACCTCCTATATACTTGAATCGCTATGTGTCGCTATCAGCGATTAAAAATGATATTTAAAATAAACTTATATTTTTAATGTATTATATTTTTTTATTATTTATATAACCCTTTTTCAAATGAAAAATTATTATGTTATAAAATACAGGAAATCTTGTTGATATTTCTACTTCTCCTCGTATGTTCGATTTATGACACATTGATGATTGATGGCTATTTATTCAGTGCTGCTTATCGTTTGTGTGATATGTCAGGAGGAATAAAATTTGTTTGAGGAGATAGGTGAAGAGGAGAAGAGTGTGTGTGTAGATGAGTGGTGTTGTGTGTGGTCTGTGATGGGTAGTAGTGTCTGTGAGAAAGGCGCAAATTTGATTTTGCTCTCGCTCGTCTGTATGTGTTAAGTATGTTAATGTTCATATTAGCCTTTACAGAGGTAAAAACTTTACTTTCGTTTGTCTTTAACCCATTAGGTATTATGCTGGTTAGTAAGGTTATGCTAAATTTTTTGTTAATTATTCTATGTTAATGTAAAAATTAACATTGTCATGTCTGGAGATATGTTTGATAAGTTAGGGGAATGGATAGGTTTTGTTGAGTTCTTGTAGTTACTTTTTACTGTTGATAAGTTTGACGTTTTTAATGTTAGCAGTTTATTCTTGATTAAGATGTGTTAGACATTGTTCGTTGTATATTATATTCTTAGTCTGGTTAAGTTTATGCTTGGCTTATTAATAATGAAAATGATCGTATGCTATGGATTAAGAACAAAGATGCATACTATCGCAGGCTCGAGAGATAATGATGAGTAATTGACACAAGTTGAAATAGTTTAGAGATTATTGTTTAAAATATTAACATGTTAATGTAAAATTAACATTTGCTATGTTAGAGACATGCTCGACAAAGTGTGAATAAGTACGTTTTTGGATGTTATGTTAGTAACTTTACTGTTGGCTTTATTGATGTTGAAACTTTGTTACGTTAACATTTTATTCCTATTTAAGATGGGCTAGGTTTGTCGTGTTGTGGTTATATTCATAGTTAGATTTTATGCTGATGCTATGTTAGCTTTAATTAATGTGAAAACTTTG
>JABUQX010105940.1:17500-22500 GCA_015478945.1 Trachelipus rathkii | reverse complement strand
CGGCGTTGCTGCCCGTCGCCCTATTAAACCATGGAAACAGATCTTCAATGTTCTGAGTGATGAGTCAAAAGATCAGTGATTTTTGTTACCAATTTTGCAATGAAATTTTTTTTCCTTTCTTGACTCGCTGAATTCTCTTAATCCATTTTCGACAAATTCTTCACCTTAGAAATATATATATATATACTTATATTAATATATATATATATATATATATATATATATATATATATATATATTATATATATAATATATATATATTAATATATATATATATATATATAATATATATATAATATATATTAGATATAATATTATATCATATATTATATATTATATATATATATAGTATACTATATATGTCATATATAATATATATATATATATATATTATATATTACATATATATTATATATATATATATATATAATATATATTATATATATATCAGGGGCGTCTTATATATAGGGTAGACCGGGTAGGTAGCTCCTACCCATATTTTTAGGTTTTTAAATAATTGAAATTAAATTATAAAAGTATACTAAATTATTAAAATTTTGTATAAAAGTTAAAAAAGAAGGCTATTTTGCATCATAAATTAAAAGAAAAAACAACCACAATAATTAATAGCCATAATAATAATTGAATTCATTTAGGAAATTCTCGCTCCTACTCTGATCTTAGAAGTAAAGATCTTTGCACCGGGCGGACGAAAGACGTCATTTTTTACATCAATTTATAAGGGAGGGGCTAGTCTTTCCTACCTATAATCGAAAATATATGAAACTTTCGTTCTTTTCCCGATAAATATGTACGAAATGTGTGGCTTGTTGCAGTTTGTTTGAAATTTTGTATCGGATGTGTCTGATTTTCTGATAATGAATATTAATTTTATATAACTTCATTTAAGTGGTATTAGCATTATATACATAAAATAAAGTGAAATAATGCATAATGCAGTAAGTGTAGATTTTATATAAGAAAACGCTTTTAATAATTATCTATAAAACCACATCTTTATTATTAAAAATTATAGGCCTAAAAGAATTACTTCAATCCGAATGTGATTTAAAATAAGTATTTGTAAATATAATGTAAACACTTTCATTTTTAATAGTACGTATATAATTATTTAAAATATGTTTTCGATATTTTCGTTAGCTAATATATATATATACTATATATATATAATATATATCATATTATAGTATAATATATATATATAATATATATAATATAGTATATATATATATATTATATATACTACTATATATATATATAATATATATATAACTCTGCCTACCCAAGTGTATTCTTATATAGATATCTAGATATATAGATATATATATATATAATATTATATATATATATACTATATATATATATATATATATATAGTATATATAATATAATATATATATACGTCATATATATATATATTTGTAGGTTATGTACTGTAACTAATCGATGGGTTAGTATTTCAAGACCTCAAAAGCTCGCGTATTTGATAACCTTTTCCGCACGTTACTGATCACCAAACTTAATATTACCATATTATTTATATAATTATATATATATATATATATATATATATATATATATTATATATATTATATATAATATATATATATTTATATATATCATATTATCATATAATAATGAAAATTTTTTGTCAGGTTTAGGCTCAGGTTAGGTACGTAGCTTAACCTAACCAACATAATTGCATTATTATATATAATACTATATATACTACTATATATATATATATATACTATATATATATATATATATATTATATTATTATATATATATATATATATATATATATTATACTATATTATAATACAGAGTCTTCTAACCGCTAGCAAACTAGGCAAACTGCTAGGGCGGCAGAATATGAGGGCGCCCCTAGGTGGCTAGGCTAGAACGCGGCAGACAACGACAGAAAAAAAAATATATTATATATATATATATATAAATATATACTATATATAATCTATATATATATATATAATTATATATATATTATATGATATATATAATAGTATAAAGAGATAAGCAGAGAGGAATATAGATATCATGAAGGAGAGGAATTAGATATGTGGGAGCGGGATGATAGTGGAGGGGTGTGAGAGGTAAGAGATGGAGAAGATTTAGTTCTGATGATAGTGGGGAGAAAAGGATAGAAAGCGTGTAATAAAATGATTCCCTAATTATTGCAACTAGTTGTGAAACATTTACGTGATGATGCTGAATATGCATGAATTTAATATATATTCCAGTATAATGCACCACAACAGGGCATCAGAGGAGAAAAACTAGATTATATGGAATTGATGAGAAAGAGGTGGATAAGAGGAGGAGAGGGGAGTGATTGTTGATGGGAGATTTCAACGCTAGAGTAGGAATAAAGGAGAGATGGGGAAAAGGGGGGGAAAGTTCTTTGGACCATTTGAGAGAGGATACAAGAACATGGAGGAGAGCGTTGATTGATTTTTTGTGTGAGAAAACGATCTAAAATAAATGAAACGTTTTCAAGCATGAAGAGAGTCTCACATATCTTTTACGACGGTATAGATGAATCAGTTAACGACAACAATTCTAATCAAAAATCGGTGATATACTAATGATGTCCTCGATAAAAGAATGGGAGAATGTAAACGTGATTCCGGCAGTGCCTTGGATGCGGATCATAAGACTGGTGTGCGGGGACCATCTTGAAGATAAAGAGGGGAGGAGGAGTAAATGAAGCAGAAGAGGGCAGGATCAGAGTGGAGATTGGAAAGAACAAGAAACAGACAAATTTATGAACTGAATGCAGGAAACCTTAAGGAATGGAGAGAAAACGCAGACTTGCAGGATTTCATCCAAGAAGTGAGAGAAAACTTTGGTAAAAGTTTGCGTAGGAGGTACTAGGAAGAGCACATACCACCTGGTGTAACAGAAGAAAGTGAAAAAAAGCTTAAGGAAAAAAAACAGGGAAATGAGGAAGTGGCTGAAAAGAGGAACGCGGCAGCAAGGAGGAATATGTACAGGCAAGAAATGAGGCAGAGAGAATAAAAGAGGAGGCAAAAAAGATGGAGACGGAAAGAATGGCAGGAGAAATACGAGAGATGTGGGCGAAAGGAAGAAAAGCTATTTAAGATGGCGAAGGCGAATAGAAAACCAAAAACCGTAACTAGAATATAAAGATTAGAAAACGAGAGATATCTTGTGAGACCGGAAAGGAAAGAGTATGTAAGATGGACGAAATACATGAAATCTGCTAAATTGTAGATACAGAGAACAAGAGAAGAATTTTGCAGATCAGACGAGGGAGGAGGAAAGAGGAGGAAGCGGAGAGATAAAATAGAAAATATGAGGAGCTATAAAAGAATGAGAAGGTCTTAAAGCCCCAGGAGGGATGAGTGGCTTGGAGTTGTGGTGGAGGGAGGGAGGAGAGCAGAGAGAATTCATCAGTTTGATGAACAAGTGTCGGAGAGAGGGAAAGGTGCCGGAAAGGTGGGCAATAATAATACCGATTTATAAAGGTAAAGGAGATGCAGGAAGCGGTAATAATATAGAGGTTTTTCACTGATGGACCATCTGCGAAAATAACGAAAGAATATTGGAGAAGCTGAGAGAGAAGTAGAAGCCGAGACTCGTGAAGAACAGTTAGGTATAGCAAGAGGAAAGTAGAACGACGGAACCTCTTCATTCACACTATGAATGTCTCGAGAGATGCTGCAGTATGCGCAAAATTTCTTTGTTAGCGTCCATTCGACCTGCAAAAGCATTGACTTGCGGTGCAGGAAAAAGCTCTGGATACGCTATGAGAGAATTAGAGTGAGGGGGGTAGATTAAGAAGCAATAGAAAGTATGTATGAGAAATTGCAGTTGTAATCTTAGAACTGAGTGCGAGAAACGTATAGATGTTGAGTAAAAAGGAGTTGAAGCAGGGAGTGTTTTATCGCCACTGCTGTTTATATTATATTAGACGTTGGTGTAACGAAAGGGAGGAGACTGGAGACATTTGAAGGGAACATAATGCATATGCGACTATTCTGCATGTTGGAAGCGGAGAGAAGAGGAACGATTCGTTAGGTGGTGGAGTTTGTTTGCGGAGGAGTTGGAGAAAGCAGGGATTGAGGATGAAAGTACAGAAGACAGAGATATTACAATACGAAGGAAAATGTAGGAGGAGATAAGGATGGTGGTGACGAGTTGAGGAGTAAAGGCGCGTAAATACCCTGCAATATATCTCAGAAGATATGTCTTAACAAAAGGGGAGGAAGTGGAGAGAGATTACGCGAAGAATAGAAAAGTATGGATTAGTATGAAAGCGGTATACCCATGATGAAAGATAAAACATTCGGCAATAGAGGTTAAAAGAATGATTTTAAAGTATATACTATTGACCTGTTTACGGAGCGAACCAATGACAACAAACAGAAAAGAGAGAGTAAATACAAGCAGCGAATGAGGTATTAAGAACTATTGCAGAAAAGAGTTAGAGAGACAGAATAAGAATGAAGTAATAAGAGAAGATACAGGGTGAAGAAGATGATACTGAAGATGAATGTGGGGAGATTGAGATGGGACATCTGGAGAGGATTGAGCAGGACAGAATGCCGAAAATGAAGATGAATGAACCAGAGGCAGAAGCGAAAAAGAGATGGGCGGAGTCGGTGGAAGACTCTCTGGAAAGATGTCAGCTACCAAAATGAGAGCTCTGAAGAGAAAAGAATAGTGCAGCAGAGGGATGTCTGGAGAAGGACGCTTGCGCGGCTGACAGGATGAAATCCTTTCCTGGGAGAGGAAAAGAGAAAAAGAAAAGAGACTTATATATTATCTATAAAAAAAACATAACCTAGTAATATATATATATATAATATATATATATAGTAATACCCTATATCTTACTCATATATATATATATATATACCATATACTATACTACCCCTATATATATATATATATAGCTCTTCACGCGTGAATTTTTCTTTGCTAGAGAGCGGATC
>JABUQX010105940.1:0-12500 GCA_015478945.1 Trachelipus rathkii | reverse complement strand
TCATTAATATATACTAAAATACACTATAATATTTTGTGATATTATATTAAATAATATATTTAAATATTACGACTAAAATTATATATTATAATATTATATATATATAATAATATATATATTTATCATCTCTATACTCACTATACCTATTATATACTAATATATACTACTATACTTACATTAATACGATAATATATATATAGTGTGATACTTGTATGTATATATATGTATATAAGTATATATAGTACTTATAGCCCCGCATAAATATATATATATATATATATACGTTAAACAACAAATTTAAGTTAAGAATAGTTACGTACTCATGCCAAAGTAGTATATAACGCTGACCATTTCCTTCAAAGATGTCTTGTACACCATAACGAACTATTCCAACTAACAATACTATGGTTAATCGAACTTACTAACCCAACTATGTTACCTTATATACATCTTTTTTCATAGCTTATCCTATAATTTTTCACATATACATTATTCATTTATGTTAAATAGCAAATTTAGCTTAAACAAATTATCGTACTCTTACCAATTTAGCACATATCTCTAATCATTCCCTTAGAAGATGTCTTGTACATTCCAAGAAACTATCCTACCTAACAAAACTACGATTAACTCAACTGTGTTAACCTATGGTCTGCTCTTTCACTCATCCTACTAAGGATACTAAAATTAAATTTCACTATTTAATAAAGTTCCTAAAGGAATTCAAATATTCCCCACGAGAAGTCCCATTTGGTATTGCCCCCTTGAAAAGGTGTAAAGTCCCATTTGGGGAGTCACCCTCGAAGGGGGTGTAAGCGGGCAACTAGGCGTCAGCCCGAAGGTCTGAGGCCTTACTCCTCCTTCGGAGTTATTCATAATTTAGTATGTTAGGTATGTTGGTAATGTTCAGTCTTGGTAGATTATGATGATTAAAGGTTTATATGTTAAGCTACATTGTTACGATAAGATTGTATTCTATGTTAGTAGTATTGATTTGTAGGGTACTTGAGAGACGTTGGTAATTATTCATAGATTCATATGTTAAATACGATATGTTATGCTAAGTTACGTTATTAGGTTGTCAGGTATTGGTTTATTATATACCGAGTATGTTATGTGGGTATATAATAATGCATCCTTGTGCGTGATAGCATTTTATTCTAATCTAGTGAAATTTAGCAATAGTGCATGTACCGTTAATTTGGCAACATTGTATTGCTTTTAAAGAGTAAAACTTATGAAGTAATAGAACTTATAAAATAAATGTCACATGCTTTTTAAAGTCTCTTCGTAAAATATATGTTTAAGTAAAACATCAGTTTATTCGTTCGTAAGGAAAGTTAGGTTTGTTGTACATTATGTTCTTAGTTTAGGTGATATTACATTAGTTTACAGATTCTAAAACTTTGTTTTGTTAGCATTTATTCGCTGGTCCGTGTGATAGTCAGGTTAGGTTAAGGTATGATAAATTTTTAAGTTTTATTGAATATTACTGTTTATGTAAAATTAAGACTGATCTGTTAGAGAAATGCTGGAAAAGTGAAAATAGGTAAAGTTTTGTAAGGTGATATTAGCTATTTACAGATATTAGGCAATGAATTTTGTTAATGTTATCATTTTATTCATACGTAAGGTATGTTAGATATGTTATTTTTGTTATAAACATTATAAGACTAAAATTTATATTGCAATCATACAGAAGAGCTTATTTTTATGCAATGTTTGTGTTCGCTTTGATACTTACCATACGACTTTAATCACTTTATAGTTTATATCTTTAACAGAATTGAAATTCTTTAGTATGAACATTGAAATTTTTTTTTATAATTTTTGTGGTAATATACAAGAAGGCATGATTTAGGTTATTTACTTAATAAACCAAATCATTTAACTGAAATTAAAACTATGATCACTTCAATCATGACTTTAATCGCCTAATCAATGGATCACGGTGATTCGGGAAGGGTGTGTGTGGTTGATTAGAATTTGATCTATTGATTAGCTGATGAATTGATATTTTTTTTAATAAGAAATAATTTTTTTTTAGTAGAAACCGTAAAATGTTTTAAAATAAATTTCTTTGTTATTGCACATATAACAATATTCCTATTTATACAATAATGCACTGACCGGAATATGACGTAAAGCAGCAAGTCAATATATAATATATGATATATAATATATATATATATATATTATATATATATATATAGTATATAATAATATTATATATATAAGTATATAATATATTATATAATAAATTATAATATCTATATCTAGTAAATATATAGACTATAGTATCTATACTAATATATATATATATATATATATATATATATATATAATATTATAATATATTATTATAGGTACAGATTGATATATATATAATATCTATATATATATCAGAGCTGGGCGTTGCGCAACGAGTTGCGCCTATGCCGCACTATCAATTTTGTTAGGCCAAAGGCGATTAGGCGCACAATTTTAAAAGGCGCACAAGCTAATTCTATGCGCCTATTAGCGCGCGCTATATGAACAGGAACAATAGCATTTTTACCTAAATTTAGAACTTAGAAGCGTGGCAAACTTGTTTCATTCTAAAAACCAGTGTAAACTTTTATATATTATAATATTATATATATATATATGATATATTATATATAATATATTATATATATATTATATATATATATATATAATATATATATTATATATATATATATGTGATATATATCCATAGTAGTTCAGCGGAGTTCCTTACCTATCAATAAATTGGCAGACTTAGGGCTCTTGAAATTGTTTCAAACTTCTTTCAGCGCTCGTGCTGAACTCCTGGGGAAAACCATGGACACAAGCATGGAGAGGAGAGGACGTGTAGATATTAGTTTACGGTGTTTAATTACAAAAATTAATAAATGTGTTTTTTTTCCTTATAAAAGCATGCTTTTATTATCGTCGCACTAAAGTTTACTTTGCAAAAAAATTTAGCAAACAGCCACCGGCCCTCGAAAAGTCGCAGGCGCAAAGGAACTATGAATAAGACACTAATATTGGAACCATGAATAAGTTCTCAACCTAACCTATCATTAAGCAGTAAAACGTAACCTACCCCTACTATTTTCTAATATATATCATCAGCAACTAACGCTCTCTCTCTCAAACAAAGTGTCCAACCTATCAAAAAACCAAATTTCCTGCGAACTATGAATTGATGTTAGCCATTTATCAACTATCACTGTATATCAAATATAACATCATTTTGAAGTTGAATAAATTGCGCTTCTTACCAGAATTTAATACCAAATCTAACATGATCCCGCAAAATTTAACCAAGCCTATGGTCAACAAAGACCGCTGCATCTTCCATAGCCGAGCTGATGACAAAACTTAGGGTTGCTTAACCCAAACTAGTCTAACCTAACAGATATAAACCTACTGAACTACGCACTAAATTGCTTAAAATTAAACAAGTACCAGCCTATCAAACAGAATTTTTTACCCTATATGATAATATATAGCTACTAATATATACTAGTATACTTATATACTCATATATCTATACTTATACTCTCTTATATATACTCTTATTATATCTACTATATATATTTATAAATATAATATTTTATATATATATATATTACGTTAAACAACAAATTTAAGTTAAGAATAGTTACGTACTCATGCCAAAAGTATCAAACGCTGACCATTTCCTTCAAAGATGTCTTGTCCACACATAAAACTATTCCGTTTATCGTTTATTGGCTCTCACTCAACTTACTAACCCAACTATGTTACTTTAATATACATCTTTTTCATAGCTGTATCTATAATTTTTCAACATATACAATTATTCATTTATGTTAAATAGCAAATTTAGCTTAAACAAATTATCGTACTCTTACCAATTTAGCACATATCTCTAATCATTCCCTTAGAAGATGTCTTGTACATTCCAAGAAACTATCCTACCTAACAAAACTACGATTAACTCAACTGTGTTAACCTATGGTCTGCTCTTTCACTCATCCTACTAAGGATACTAAAATTAAATTTCACTATTTAATAAAGTTCCTAAAGGAATTCAAATATTCCCCACGAGAAGTCCCATTTGGTATTGCCCCCTTGAAAAGGTGTAAAGTCCCATTTGGGGAGTCACCCTCGAAGGGGGTGTAAGCGGGCAACTAGGCGTCAGCCCGAAGGTCTGAGGCCTTACTCCTCCTTCGGAGTTATTCATAATTTAGTATGTTAGGTATGTTGGTAATGTTCAGTCTTGGTAGATTATGATGATTAAAGGTTTATATGTTAAGCTACATTGTTACGATAAGATTGTATTCTATGTTAGTAGTATTGATTTGTAGGGTACTTGAGAGACGTTGGTAATTATTCATAGATTCATATGTTAAATACGATATGTTATGCTAAGTTACGTTATTAGGTTGTCAGGTATTGGTTTGTTATATACCGAGTATGTTATGTGGGTATATAATAATGCATCCTTGTGCGTGATAGCATTTTATTCTAATCTAGTGAAATTTAGCAATAGTGCATGTACCGTTAATTTGGCAACATTGTATTGCTTTTAAAGAGTAAAACTTATGAAGTAATAGAACTTATAAAATAAATGTCACATGCTTTTTAAAGTCTCTTCGTAAAATATATATTTAAGTAAAACATCAATTTATTCGTTCGTAAGGAGAGTTAGGTTTGTTGTACATTATGTTCTTAGTTTAGGTGATATTACATTAGTTTACAGATTCTAAAACTTTGTTTTGTTAGCATTTATTCGCTGGTCCGTGTGATAGTCAGGTTAGGTTAAGGTATGATAAATTTTTAAGTTTTATTGAATATTACTGTTTATGTAAAATTAAGACTGATCTGTTAGAGAAATGCTGGAAAAGTGAAAATAGGTAAAGTTTTGTAAGGTGATATTAGCTATTTACAGATATTAGGCAATGAATTTTGTTAATGCTATCATTTTATTCATACGTTAGGTATGTTAGATATGTTATTTTTGTTATAAACATTATAAGACTAAAATTTATATTGCAATCATACAGAAGAGCTTATTTTTATGCAATGTTTGTGTCGCTTTGATACTTACATACGACTTTAATCACTTATAGTTGATATCTTTTAACAAATTGAAATTCTTTTTAGTATGAACATGAAATTTTTTTAATAATTCTATAGGTAATATAACAAGAAGCATATTTTGTACGCTTGTACAAATTTAAGTTAATTAAGCTTTAATCACTTACACTCAATGACTTAATCGCTTAATCAATGAATCACGATGACGTTCGAGGGATAGGGACATCGTGCGTTGACTTAGAATTTGATTTCTATTTGATACTGCTCTCTATTTTCTTAATTAAGAAAGAATTTTTTTTTCGTAGAAACTAAAATTGTTTTTAATACAATTTGTTATGTTCATACGAGAACTTATTCCTATGTTATACATAATGCCTGACCGAGAGTATGACGTAAGCAGCATAAGTGAAATATATACTACTCTCTCTCTATATATATATTATATATATATATATATAGGGGTGATATATATATATTAATATTTATAATAGATTTTACTTATATTGAAAAAATTTTTAATTTTATATTATATATATTATTTATATTATATCAGAGCTGGGCGTGTGGCGCCAGGCAAGTTGCGCTATTGCGCACTACTCAATTTGTGAGCGCAAAAGGCGCATAGCGCAACAATTTTTTAAAAAGGCGGCCACAGCTAATTCATGCGCCATATAGCGCGCCTATGCAACAGGAAGACGCACATTCTTTTTACCCTAAAAGTTTAGAACTTAAGAAGCGTAGCGCCGCTTTATCATTCTAAAAACCCAGGTGTAAACAGTGTATATATAATATACTATAATTATAATTACTCCTATTCATAATAGTATATATATATAATATTATAACTATATATAAATAATATAAATATATTATATAGTATTATATATATTTATATATATAATTATATATTATATATAATATATATATATATATAACCTAGTTCAGTTATTCTTAACTACAAATAGAATTGGCAACAGTTTGCTTCTGAAAATTTTTCAACTTCCTCAGCGCCGTGCTCGAAACCTCCTGGGGAAAACATGACCACAAGCGACATGGAGGAGAAGAGGACGTGTAGATATTTGTTTACGTGTTTTTTAATTACAAAAAATTAATAAAATTGTGTTTGGAAACTAATTAAAATGATGATCTCCTATGTTGCCATGGATGCTATGAAATGGGAAATATATTGTCTAAAATTTGTATTTCACAACGACATACTCCTCTTTCCACATTATTGCTTTCGATCATCTTTTACACCTTTAATGTTGGGTTACTCAAAAAATAATGAATATGTTTTATCAAAATCATGCATCAATAGAATACCAGTGTGGGAAGCTTTTCTGGTACGTATTTTACCTGTTATTTAGCTTGGCTATTAATATTGATGTAATAATAAAATTAAGCGTTAAAATATTAGGTGTTTCTATGCATCAAAACATGATTAAACATTCATGAAAATGAACTTGTACGCTGTTTTATGTACCCATAATCGCGTGTGTACATATCGTATATTTTAAACCAATTAATAAATATTGTATCTGACGTATCTTTTTGACACTCACTTTGACCTTATGGTGTGTAAGAAGAAATAATAAAAATTTTATTTATTAATTTATACAATAAAAAATCTCGTGTATATGCTCCTTATGCATACAATAAAAAATCTCTTGAATATATCTATAAAATATTATTGAATAAAATTTTCTGTGTTTTTCATAAATAAAATAAATAAATATTATTGATAGTTAAACCTTAGCATACACATGAGTGCTATGTATATATATTAATCCTTACATAGGTGTGTGTTGGTCAGTTATTGAATGAAGTACACATGATCGTGTGGTACTTAGCATAGGTGTATTTTCGTGCATACATGGTTATGTATGTTTAACATTATATTTATAAATGCATGAATGTATGCATGTGTACTAGTGTTACCTTTGTGTAACTTACATGTAAAAGTTTTTACGTTAAACGTGAAGTGTTTGAGTGTTGGTACTCTAACGAAGGTTGTAACAAAAAAAAAATCGTGGAATCTTGGTTAGACTAACTTTAATAGTTTTATCATTATGTGACCTTCTCGTAACTAGTACTAAAAATATAAATTTCTAAATGAGTTAGAATTTGCTTGTTTGTGTTCTAGTGGTGTGTTGATATTTCAACTCTTTCTTTAATACATATTAAAATTAAAAATAATTCATATTGACAAAATTATAATTATTGTGTCGTGGTATGTCTGTAATCTTGTTTGACCGAAATGTTGATTTGGTATAAAAAATCTTAAATAAATTGAGGGTTGGTATGTTAATATCAGCTAAGCATGACATAATGTAGGTTTGTATATTTATTACACTCCATATTATCAAAATTTAAGACTATCTGTCATAGTAGTCTAGTGATGAAATGTGATTGTAAAAATAAATGAGAATTATGTGTTCCTTATAATTTACACTGAATATTTATTATGCATTACTTGTATCTTTATTGACAAGAATTAATCAAATATTAATAAAATTCTATGTTATTACTAATATGAAACTATATCAGTTTAGAAGAAAATATATATATTATTGGTGAGTAAGGGTTGTGTTTTATCATGTGCTGGCTGCAAAATTTATAAAAATTATTAAATTAGCGTGGGTAGCCGTGTACTGAATCACTTGTGGCTCCCTCCTTGTTCATTTGTTAAGTTTCTGCCTGTTATACC
The DNA here is from genome assembly GCA_015478945.1 of Trachelipus rathkii. Taxonomy (NCBI): domain Eukaryota; kingdom Metazoa; phylum Arthropoda; class Malacostraca; order Isopoda; family Trachelipodidae; genus Trachelipus; species Trachelipus rathkii. The sequence continues at coordinate 4,702 of JABUQX010105940.1, read as the reverse complement.
TACTTCTAATCATCTGACTATAGAAGACATTCTTCTCTGTTAATTTACAAGATGAGTATCTTCTTTAGTTTGATGACTAAAATATGTTTCATGTGTTTTCTTACCCTAATTAATATTACAATATATTCACGAAGCGATATTAGATATATGCGACTTCAGCTTCGGAACTCTAAATTCAATTTTATTAGAAGTCTCCAGTAAATTGGTTTAAAATAATAGGTTATTGCATATACACTTTTCATGTACATTCTTACTATCAGAAAATCACGTTCTTACCTTTTGGATAAGTCTTTACTTGTTGCTATAATACAGCGGTTTTATTCTTTAGATTATCGTATTTCACTACTCCTCCTTTCTAAAATTTATACCTCTAACGAACAGTTGAGTGCTTTCCTCCATGCAAATTATTAGTTCCGATATTAACCTTTTTATGTGTATATCTTTTTATATGACTTTAGGCGTAATAAAATCCAACTTTTCTTATCTATGTCGTTCCATCCTTCTTTTCTCCTAAAGTATGTACTGTCTTCTCTGAAGTTAAATGTATACAACAGGTTCACTATCACTGGTCTCACTACCTTGTGTCCCTGTACTCCTTCTATTTTCCTTTTTAGGTTCCTAAGAACTTATGTTTTTACTATCTTATGTGCATATTATCAGAATATTATTTTTATATTATCAGAATATATTCATGTTTATATACTCGAATTATTATTTATAACAGTTTAATATTCGCATTTGCATGTATCCGAATGCGAATAGTTTATTTTTAATATTCGGGATTGTATATTTTTTAATTTTCGAGTATGCGAAAGTCCATGCGAATATCTTTAACAAGTTGACTCATCTATACTTGAGTGTGTTCAAAGTACTTCTGTAGAAGATATTGGAGTTTTTTAAGATAAATTCAAACTTATTATTAGCTGCTGTGAGTTTGTTACTGGAATTCTATCATCAGTATCGTTTCAGTATTCACATCTTGACTTGCTCTTCTTCCATTTGATTCAATGTGTTTAGATACTTAAGCGGGCCCTCTCTCATATCTCTTTACAATGTCAAATTTCAGTATGAGGTTGGTAAGTTCTGATGATCCATTTTAACGATGTGGCTTTTATCTGAAATATTCTCACAATTAATCCAAAATTTTAATTTCAGAATCTTTCCTATGATTCTTACTATGAGTTTTCTTATATCTGTATTTTCTTGAACTTCCTAGCAATACTTCTTCTATGTTTTATTATTTAGCAACATTCTTTTGATCTGGATCAATTTGTCTAACTCGATCCGATATATAAGACTGGAAGTTTATGAGCCTTTCTTAATGTAGTCCGATATGCTCATTCTAACCATTGGGTGAGTTTGCATCTAAAGTTTGCCATTTTAGTTCTGTTGTTTTCTTCCTTTCAACAGTTTTATTCCTACTACAGCTATATCTCTTTTAATCTTCATTAGTTGTACTTCTACTGGTTCCAATGATAGTGTTATTCATCAACAATCTCTTTATTCCACCTATCTATCTTCTCGTTAAGCCAGGAGAAAGAAAGAACAGACGAAACAGAGAAATTATTTTCAATAACTTTCTTCATTGTCCATTTTATTCTATTCTCGGAATTATCTTCTTTCGTGCCTTAATGGCTTTCTTTTTCTTTCGTTATATTGTATCTTATGGGCGATTTGCAGATATCTTCCTTTGGTCCTAATGATATCTTCCTATATTACTAATATTTTGCAGGTTTCTGGTGATATTCTTTGTGACTTTAAGTGGCGTTTTCTATAAATTTCTGTATACCTTTCTTTATGCATCGTGTGTTCATTACTGTTTCTATATTTTACTACCTATATTTTATTCATATTTTTCCGGTCTAATTTTGCTATACCTTGTGTCATATCTTGTGTCAAATTGAAAGTTCAAGACTAGAGTTACACCTCAGGAGTTTTTAACCTCTTTACCAATTTTGAAATCGTTTGTGAGGCCTCTACATACGATCTCTTGGATCCTGTCTTTCTTTTCTCCACACAGATACGTCGTTGGTATGTTCAGATGAAACAAATTCATTCAGAAAAGTTTCATATGTCGTTGGTATGATCAGATGACGCTCTCCTGAATGTATCTGCATCCTGATTGTGTTCTGTGAGGTCGTTGATCTGTGTATTCAGCTTCATGTCTGTGATGTAGGGAGAGTTTAAAGTTGAAGTTATTTCTTCGATAAGAGTGACAACGGAGTATTGGTGGTCAGAACAGCCGTTTGACTCTCCAAGTGTCCTCTCTTCTTTCCCACAAATATTTTGCGCTTCGTTTATTCAGTAATACCCTCCAAATCACGATCTCAATCAGATTGAAGTCTCCGAATGTCAATTTGCTTAGGTGTTAACAGAATTAGAATAAGGCTGGGAAGGTGGCTGATGGTCTTTTCTAATTCTCTGTGTACACGATCCAGGAAGGGTAATGGACTTACGCTTGATATGCAGCTTCCCTGGACATTTCCAGTTTCTTCCTTTTCTGCTATCGACGCTGTTCTTTTGACTCGTTTGTCTAGATATATAGAGATTTTCTTTTTCTCTCTTCTCGATTCTTGTTATGTGAAAATTTCGTTTCTCCTGGTCTTCTTTTGTTTACTTGCGCCATTGACTATGCGCGCTCTCGATGAATAATTGTGACTTAAATTATATGTGGACTCCTTGAACGTAAATTGTGTCTGTCTATTTGCACGAAATAGGGATGGTACTATGATTTCGAGTTGTGCTGATTAGCTTTCCAACAGATCCTATCACACTTGGATCAGGCGCATTTTCCGGACATTGACTTCTCTCCCTCCTGCGTCTACTCTTCTTCTTTCAAGAGGTTTTACACAGCATTATGTGTAGAGCTGCATGATCCGTACAGCCTTCAATACTTTACCCACTATGTATTCCTCATTCTAGATCAAAATTATGACCATAATCGAATGGACTATTCCTTTGTCTCCTCCATCACGATCAAGATATTGGTTTGATCAGAGAGGTTGGATCTAACAGTTCTTTTGATCCAACTGTGATCCTATAAGCTTTGCTCATTCTCACTTAAATGAATGAGTAAGCTCGGAACAGAATTAACCTTTTCCTTGTAAGTTACGCTCATTCTCAGTCGAATGAGTGAGTGAGCGAACGGTGGGACAGAATTAATCTTTGTCTGAACCTGGTCAGATAATATTCTGCAAATTGGAATCAATCTTCGTGATCCCCTTCGCCTGGAAAGACTACTGTATTGTATAGGCGGCATCTAATAGCTTAGTGCTCTACGACATGTTCACATGTCGTAGAGCATTTTAAGTCAGCGGGTTCTCCAAATTAAAGTGAGAAATCATTTTATGTGGAAGTTCATAATGATCCTAAAATTCACTAATGTTCAAAAATGTGATTAATATTCCAATCGAGTATACGAGATTGGGTTCATAAATCTTATCGATATAATGGTGATTTAAATTTCTTCAAAATATTCTTTATGCTTCCTAAACTTATAAAAATTTAATCGGCTGGGCCTTCAGGCCACAATACCACATTATTCACCTTTATATCATGGCCAGATGCATTCACCTGAACCATGTAAGCTACGCTCAATATTGTTCGAGCAAACTTATATTATTACCTATATATAGTTATATATTATATATTATCACACTATTAATATACTATATATAATCATAACTTATTAAAATTAATATAATATATCTAATAATATATCTACAATCATGTATTCATATAAATGTATATATATTAGTGATGCTATACATAATATGAAGTATATATATATTAATATATGACTTCTTTTAACATCAACATAAATATATAACTAGTTTATACCGGGTGCAGAAAAGCTTGTAATGTCTCTCGAGACCTCATCTATCTCCTTTTGATAATAAGCCCTACATAAATCTATTTGACTGAATGTCTTCATGCCTTGTAAACTATATATAGTATAGTTGGGTCTAAGCGGCAAGGATATAGTATATGTCTTGTTCTTGCATAAACATTTAATGACGTTTCTAGTAGCTCGATTGAAGTTATTATTATGTGTTCTAATTTCGATGCTATTATTGGCTCTTCAGCTTTGGTGCGTTTGTGAAAGATTTATTCTGATTCGTGCCAGATTTGTTCTGCTTGACGTGATGCCATTTATACTTCCTTTCTAGGTCTGTAAATCATTTACAAATCACTTTTACTATTGCATTATCTCGCCTCTCACAAAATTCAAGGATTATGTTATAACCTTGATATTACGCTACTTTAGGCGGGCGTCTTGTGATTTCTTTTACATGTGCCTGAGGGAGTCCCAACATGTAGTGTCCAATATTTTCAATTTTCCAAAGATTAGGAAAATATCCCTTGAATCGATCTTTTATCGCCTTAGCTAGTGGTCATCTGAAAGACATCCCGAATCTGCAGACGGACGGGATTACCTGGCATCGGTTCACCCTTGTATAGTAATTTTGGTTCTCTACGACGTCTTAATTGGGGTGGGATTCACTCATAGGCCCTACTGCGTTATATAATGGTCGATCCAGTTTGTGATCGCAATCTTTTACATCAGATATGATCGAGCGGCTTTTATTAGCTTGTGCGGCTACGTTATTAGTGATATTAAGGTTTATCTAAAAGATTGGGTATTGCATAAGCTTGTCAAGAATGGTCTGTCCGACTTTCCGCTTTTTTATTGAAGGTTCAT
>JABUQX010105939.1:0-22961 GCA_015478945.1 Trachelipus rathkii | reverse complement strand
AAGATAGAAACTGATAAGTCTGAAAGAAAAGGAAACGTAAGGAGCTCATCGTTACGAGTGAACGTAAAGATGCCCAAATGTCCAAAAAAATTATTAACTAAGATATCCCAAGGGTAAACTACAAAGATTGGACAGAGTCGGGGTTTCTCGGCTTACCGGGGTACGACGGAGGGGATTTCGTCCCCCTCTGTCCCTCCGTCGGCTCGAACCCTAAAAGGGAAATAAAAAGAAAAATTAATTTTTCTCCAGAGCATAATAAAAACAATATTTGGCAACTTTGCTCTCGAGACTCTACCGCAGAAATGGAAGGTTGATGAAGAGCAAGTACGCTGCAAGATTGTGAAGAGCGTACGCTACCAGAACCTAGATCATTAATATTTAAGGGTGTTATTAATAATATTAGAAGAAAATAAAAAATTTTTTTAAAATTTCACTATAAACATCTTGGTGAGATCAAACCCTAATTTATTTTCCTGTAGCTTTTATATAGTTTATTTAGCTTTCTGTAATTATTATTATTGGTGCTTCCATTTAACGTAATCTCTCTGGGAAGAATAACATTGTTTTTTTTTATATATATTTCAATATTTTAAGTTTCAATAAACTTAGCCCTGAATTTAAAGTCAGCACGTGTTCTGGACTATGTTCCACTTTCATTTAGTAGCCAATACATTAATTTTATAATGTTGCTTTATAATTAAAACTTGGTGGTAAAATTCTCTACTTATTACGATTGGCGTCGCAAGACTAACAAACTTTATTTATTTATTATATAATATTATGGCCAGGCGTCTCAGTACTGAACACCTGTATCTAAAACTGCGATAGCTACATAAAACTGAATACATTGTTGAATTCAGCGACCATTTTATTACCGGCAAAGAAAAAATATTTTATTTGTTTTAATAAAATAATTAAAATTATTAATAAATTAATTAAAATAATTCGGCTGAATAACATCTAACGCCTGGCATTTTGGTACTTCTTCTGACAGGGAGACTCCTCCTCCTTTTGCTGGAAATTTTACTTTTTAATTGTGAATGAAAAACATTTTTTATTTTATTTTTTCGGATATATTATTATATATGATAATATATATATAATATATATTATATATAATATATAATAGTATATATAATATATATTATATTTATATATTATATATTATATATATATTATATATATATATATATTATATATATACATATATTTATATATATATATATATATATATATATTTATATATATATATTATATATATATATTATATATAATATATATATATATATATATATATATATATATATATATATTAGTGGGACTGTAGGTATGGTGTTGTTTATATTGAGTATATAGTGTGATGATGTATTAGATTAAATAGTATATAATTAATTATATTATATATATATATTTAAATCATATAAAATGATATTAAATAATTATTATATTTATATATAGTATTATATAATATTATATATATATATATATTATATCATAGATATAAATATATATATCTATGATATAATAATTATATATATAGAACATATATTATATAATTATTATATATATATTTATATATATATATGATTAGAATATATTAGATAGATATAAATTATATATATATATATATATTATATATTAGATATATATATTAGGGTGCCAAATTATGCCAAATTCTTATTTACTTAATTGCGTTTAGCTGAACATCCATTCAAACATTAGTACCAATCTCAAGAGGTATCTCAGATTATCCAGCTTAATATTGAGAAAAGATTTGTTTGTAGATTGCTTAAATAATTGTTAAATACATTACAATCTTTATTCTAATATCATTAACTGAATTAATAATTATATAAAAAGCAATGTGAATGTCTTGTGGGTCCAATTCAAATCTCATAGGTCATTGCGTTGTTTTTTTCCTATCACCATTCTGTAACTAATCACCGGTAATCTAATATCAGTTAAAAGAAATTAGCTTGAAAGTTTGAACATATATTAGCTCTGCCTCACATAGACAAAAGGGTTTACTGTTTGTTAAGCTATACACACATGTTGAAATAGAAGGCATAGTTGTTACTCTTTTTGTATTGTAAACCTAATAGTATATTATATAATATATAATTATGTATTTTAAAGTGTCTTCCTAATCTCCAAACTAGAATCAAAAGCGACTTTAACATTGAGTGATACTTATTACACGTCCTATCCAGTTTATAGGCCAATACACTAAATATTCCACACTATCAACATTACACTTATATAGTTCAACTAGACCATCCTTCCTCATTTGCAAATAATAAATTTGCCTGATCGATACCCAACGGACAATCTATAGAATATATTTATCATATGAATCAGCATTCGACCCCTGGTGACGCCATCTGGGGTACCCTATTTATCTGCGCTTCCCGCGGAGTGTAACCTCCGTCCTGAAGACTTTTGAGAGAACAAGTGGATCAAACATATTATAATTCCCGCCGCCGATGTACATAAAGAATATTTCTCATTTCTCATAATTTAGAACTGCTAACACAAACTATCCATATATTATGAGCTATAGTATATATAAACAATATTTTTCTTAATATATCTATTATTATCAAGAAGTGAATATTCTTTTATTAAGCATTGATTTGAATTAATCTGATCTAACAGTAATACATATTATAACTAATTTAAAGAAATTATAAAAAATATTATAATTATATATAGTTTAAATTATTATTGACTGAAACATCACCAGCATGAATAGACTAATAATCTTTCTTTTGACATTTGAAACATTTATTAATATGATACAGGTGCCCTCACCATGGTTGACTGATTATTTTACAGCCCAGTGTACAAAGAGCATCAGTTATAGTACATTGTTCTCATTGTTATTCAATTGGGATACCTCAAAATAAAATACAAAATAGCAATATTGCTCATACGTTATCCGAGATCCTATATAAGTATATATATAATATTACCTATTAGAGCTTATCAATCTACTAGTATAGTAAGATGAGTAAGGGGCTAATAATACCCGTGAATGAGTGTGAACTTTAATATATACTAATAAAATAAATAGTTAATTTTAATACATTATTAATAATCACTATTATACTATATATTATAATAATTATAACGAATTTAAGACAAGGTATAAATAGAAAAATATTCGTATAATATTATAATATTATGATTTTTACTAGGGAAGCTATTGAATGAGAATATAATGCTGATATAGTAAGCCCTAATATAGGAAAGGCTATATTATATGAGATAATATATATATATATACACTCTTTACTATGAGAGATATAATCGTTTTGCGCCAATATGATAGTGAGGATTAAGCTGCTTTTAGTTATAATATATATGTTATAGCAATAAATTGTGAAATATCATCTTTGTTTATGAAAACATATAAATATTGCAATTATTCTATATTAATATTATGTATAAATAAAGTTGAATATCCCGTAAATATTAGCTAAATTCCTGGAGCTAATTGTAGAAGATAAAATATATATAGGGTATGCTCACATAAACCATTATGTAGTAGAATTAAACAAAATAAAGAGTAGCGAAGGTATTATTATAGATTAGAAATGTTAATATGTTATATCTTTTATATAATTTAAAACCCCTCAGCCTCCCAATAGTAAAACAGATATGCCGAAGAATACAGCCGTGAATACAATATGTATTGATTAAAAAATGCAAGAAACTTGGAATAGAAACACGAGAAAGTTCGTAGAGACATATTTAAACTAAAGAGTAGACAGTATACAGAAATTAAAAAAATCACGCTACAGCTCTCAACGTTACGACACTTGCGTTTGTGCGTAAGAATTTTTCAATTTTAACACCAATGATATAAGGAGACAAAGAATTAACATTATGGATATGATAAGTGATTCATAACTTTCCCTCCCGCCCCGACATCTAAATCTCACATAAACTACATAAATTAGTTCCCTTGAAGATATAATTGAAGTACAAGACTAAAAAAGAAAAATATTATATGTCCATAAGTGTGAAGTTTACGAATACTTTGAATTTTCGTGCAAATCGATGACAAGAAAAAGACTTAAAAAGGAAAAAATATTAATCAATTTAAAGTTAAAAGCGGCGTTTTGTCCTCTCCAAATACAAAATAATGATAATAATAATGAATTCAAAATATGATCAAGTGTCTCATACAAGAGATTTCAAATCATGAAGAATCGGGAAAAAGAAAGAATAAACAGGCAATTAGATCTTGAGAAGGAAACACATATTCAATTTATTTGTGGAAGTGCTTGTGATGACATGACTACACAGAAGATAATAAATAAATATTAATATATCTAGTAAATAAAATAAAATAATAGATAAAATATTGAAGAATATACAAAGTATAATACAAAACAAATAAACCAAGTGAGAACTGCATCCAAAAGAATGAAAAATAGAAAGGTAAAATAAAGCATAAGACGTTAAGCTACGCAGCAGATTAAGTAATAATAACAGATTGCAGAAAGATAACAATAAGCAATTAGATCATGTTAAAGTAAACATTAATTAATAATATATTCAATATTATTCATGAATAAGTAAATTAATAATAATATATTTGAATTGCTACATCACACCAATACATTATAATCCGGAAAACTGAAATAAATAATCAAAGACATAGATCATGAATAAAAATAATCACTGTTATATAAAAAAAACATAAAAATAATAATAAAAGAGATAATAAATAAAAATCTCATTAATCATCTAATGAATTTGCATAATTCAATTAATCATTTAAAAATTTAGCATAATAGGAATAAAATAATTAGAAAGCTCCTTCTTAAGCTCCAACTCTGAAACTCAGTAATTAACTTATTTAAGACTGAAGATGTATTTAGTCACTAATGTCATGGAAAATATATTATATACTACAGTAAAAAATATAAATCGTCTTTCTCATTCAACACTTAACTGATCAGTACTCCTGTCGATTTTCTATCATATTTAAGCAGGCAATTATTGATTTGTATGTATATATAATTAATTAAGAGAATGGTTTTTTATAACTGTATAGCAATGAATAAGCTATTTAACTTTCCTTATTTCATCATGTAATTATTTAGTTTTTAACTAAATAATAATTTATTATTTATTCTTACAAAAAAATTCCTTGTTAGTATACTACATATCCTTAATATCTCAACAAACCCCCCCTACCGTCGAGGTTTCCCATCGTACAACGAACGCACTTCTCCAGGGCATTTCTCAGGCGTATATTTCTCCCTTGCGAACCTCGTCTACATTCGTCGATCCTCTTCTCCATGTCCTCCACACGTTACATCTTATCACATAATTAATTATAATTCTATCGTCGTTAGTCCCACAGTTCTTCACATATCATCCAGTCATTTTATTTATATATATACTTACTTACTTACCCTATCCCCCTTCACCCGATACGTAACTTATATTAACGTTAGTAACCGTAACCACATCTCAATTAAGATACTGTATTATATCTATATATACTTAGCATAGTATACATGCGGAAGATAATATTTTATATATATTATTAAGTAATAATATTATCGTTTTCTTTTGAATCTATATGACATTAGTTATTAAAATAATATCCCTTCTTTATTTTTTAATCTTTTCTCACTATACAATCATCCTAATACTGAATTAGGGAAGACCTGTATTCGGAGCAAAAAATTATAACTCTCTATTATCTGTCCGCTCATCACAAGTTATTTTTTACTTCTTCTTACCGTAATATAGTCGTAGTTAGTGATATATATCCCAATATTTTAATATATCTTGAACCAGAGTTTGCTTCTTAAAATTTATTAATGTTTCTTCAACTCTATGTAAGAACTCCTCTTTTAAATTTAATTTAAATAAGATTTTAATAGCGCAATATTTTAATATACTTGACGTCATAAGAGTATTTAAGTACTTAGTACCAAGCCTGATCAATGAGCTTGTCAAAATCTGTTCCACTATTATCACCAATTCCTATTAAAGCAAATCATGTTATTAGCTGTTTTATAAATATACATTAAGACCCTTTAATTATTGTTTCATCAAGTATAGAGGAGGAGCTCATTTTGCTTCGATATTTCCATACAACCCCCACATGTGTTTATGCAACCAAAATCAACAACGATCAAACCAAATACTTAAAATCTTGTAGTGCCAAAATCCTGTGGTCAATATAGGGCCTCAGTCTTCTAGTTTCCATCCTATCACATTACTTATTTAATTTTATAGTTATAATTATTCATTTTCTCAAATTTAAGCTTTGATTTTTTCAATAATTTGAACGTTCCCGTATCAATCCCAACATAACATTAAAATAATTTTTTTTTATTCAGCTTCTTTTATTTGTTCATACCATTTTCGATTGACTCAAATTTGTAGCTTGTCTACACTAAATACTAGTAGTTTCCATCATACATTATTAAACCTGTCTGTTACGAGTTCATAATACGTCCCCTCCTATACTGAATTTGTATTAACTATATTATTATCTCAGCAATCAACTTCCTTCTTTTTGAAAATAAATATTAAGCAATAGTCTCCCTGGGTGTGGCGTCGTACCAAATCTCGATGACCTATGTGTTTCTGCCCATGATCTTATTCAGCATCGGAGTGAGTCGATATTTGCTTTAAATAATAAGTGACCGAAAACCCCGAAACAGTCTCTCTGGCCGAGGTGACAGCAAGACACTGAGTCGCGAACATCCCGTCGTGACATCCCCATACCTTTTACCATCAATAAATACACTTCTTCCTGCGCTTTCTTATTAAATTCTGACTCGTTAAGCATAATATCTAGGCTCCTTTTATTATAATGTATATTGAAATAACTTTTTTTACATCTTATTAATGATTTATCTTGTTATAGGTTTTGATATTTCTCAGTGATTTCATACTATCTACATTGATTATTCACACAGATGAACTTTTCCATCTGTATTTAACACTCTCCCTTCCGATACAACAAAAGGCTGGTTGTTACTGCGCACTGGGTTTGTCATTGAAGAATAAGCCGGCCCTCTAAAGTTCCACCACTCTTTCACCTATTTCACCCACCTCCTCTTATTAAAAATGCGTGTGTGGTTATCAATGCAGCTCTCGTGTAAAAAGGATTATGTTCTATATTAAATATAATTATATATATATTTAGTTATATACTATGTTCATGTACTTACACGGCCCTGAAAGTCTGATGATCTGACAATGGTCTCCTATTGATTATCTATCAATACTTTTTATCTCAGCCTAGTCTCTAAATACTCTTATTCATATAGATTAGTTTTATACCTAAACAGTCACATCAATTACTTAATAACTACGGTTATTTATATATTAACCTATATGTGGTATTAATAAACATTCACTGATTACGATATCTATAGGATATAAATTATTACTATTATTAAGTAGGTCATTATTTTATAATTAGAGCTTCTCCCCACTTGACACAAAGTTCACATTTCTTTTAATTCAACAAATTAACTATTAATGAGAGATAGACCCCAAACTCTTCTTAAACATTTAATACTTAAAAGAACATTTACATAAAAAGTAAATCAAAGAAATCATTAAAATATCCAAAATATCTAAGAATAATTCTGAAATCCATAAATTTTATATACTAATTTTCACCGTCCAAAAGTTTTTTCTTTAATTTTAAATTACATCAAGAAATATTTTATTAATTCTTTCGTTCATAATTATGATTTTCAAATTTCTTCCGCTTTCCATACTGCAAAGGCATATTCTAATCTATGAAACCCACAACGATATTTCAATTACTTTCACTCTCTGTTTCTTCATTCAGTTTATTAATATTTTATCCCTCCATCTAACAATGATTCATTTTTATTATATCACGTTTCAATACATGCTGAAAGTAAAGATTTTCAAAAGTCTTGTCTGGCTGAACCAAGATTTCTTTTCCGTTTCCGTTCTAATACATCTCCTCCACTTTATGATACCTACACAAGTGCAAATTTGATGTTACCTTCTATTTCTAAGCGGCGAGTCACTAGATCGATTTGGCAAGTCTATGCGTCACCCCGACTTACCAGCATATAAAAAGATTTTAGTGGAATGAGATAGTACATAATTATTATTAAATTAAAGAATAAATAATTTATATAGTTATATTTCAAAGTGAAATAATAATAATAATTAATTAATAATATTATATATATATTATTTAATTAATAACCAATAATAATTAAATAATAATAATTAATAATATAAAAAAATGAATTAATAAATAATAATATAATATAATTTAAATATAATAATATTAATATTTTATTTTAATATTATTTTATAATTAGTAATGTTATAATTATTTAATATATAAATATAATATAAATAATTGATATAATAATAAATATATATAATTAATAATAAATAATTAATATTAATAATAATATAAATAGTAATAATTAATAATAATTATAATAATAATAATATTATAGTAATAAATAAAGAATGTAATAAATAAATATAATTAATTAATATAAAATATAAAAGATAAAAAAAATATTAATAAATAAAATAAAATAATATATAAATATAATATAATAAATATCATTTATAAATCAATAAATAATAATAATCAACAAAATATTAATCAATATAAATTTAAATATAAATTTAATAATTTAAATAAAATTATAAATTTACTTACTAATGTTATAATACACATAATAATTAAATTAATAATAATTAAATTAATAAATTATAAATCATATTATAAAATCTTGAATAATTACATAAATTATATAATTAAAATAATTTAGCAAAATAATTAAGCATAATTATATAAAGAATTAATAGTGAATTAATATATAATTATATTTTAAAATTAATATAAACATATAATAATATATATATACCCCAATATTATATAATATTTATAATAATAATAAATAATCCAATAAATAATAATTAATATCAATATAAGTATAAAGTATTAAATATAAATAATAAATATAAATAATAATAATACTAACATAATAATAGTAATTAAAATATAAAATAATATATAAATCCCAATAAATATAAAATAATAAAATATATAAATAGGTATAAAAATAATAAAATGGAATAAAATGATATAAAGAGGATAAAAATGGTATAAAAATAATTAATATAAAATATAAATATAATAAATATTAAATAATATTATATATTATATTATAATATTAAATAAAAAATTTATATATAAATATATAATAATATATTAATTATATATACTAATTATAATATTTAACTAAAATGAATAGGACTGATATCATTTGTTAAGATGTGTAGTGATCATAAAAGTAAGTATAGAGTTACATAAAGTGGGGTAAACCTACTTATACACTTTAGTGATAATACCTCAAATAATCATATGATTATATAAATAGTTATACGAAGTACATATAATATATATATTAATATTACTAGATATTAATATATATATATATTAATATATATATTTAATTAAATAATATTATTTATATTATATATATATTATTATAGTTATTTTAATATGTATATAATATATCAAGATTAATGATATATATGATATAATATTTATAATATAATATTAATATATATATTTGGATAAAGAAAATTTTCGTTCGAAGGCTCTCTGTTAAGTCGCCGACGTGAATTTAAAATTGTTCCATTTTTTTTAATACTATGACATATTCTATTAGTGGCAACTTTTTACTTCTCTTTGAAGTCATAGAAAAATAATTCCGGTTCTTAAAGGCGGTATGCAAACTCATGTCAATATGCCTGCCCGACTCGTATGTAGAGACAGGTTTTTTTTTTTTTTTTTAAATCCAAAAATAAAAAAATAATTTAATTTACTATTTATTAATAATATAAATATGTATATAGTACTAAAAATATATTGAAGTTTCAATATATATATATTAATTATATTATTTATATTATATAATGAAAAGTATATTTTGTGCAATAACGACATATATTTAATATTATAAATTATTCTAATAAACATGATAGGTATCATATATATATATGATACCACATTAAATGGACTAACCAATGTTTGAATATATATATATTTAAATATATATATATACTAATATATAATTATAATAGTATATAATATTATAATAAATACATATATTTAATTAATATATGGATTAATTTTAATATTTTAATATGATATTATTGATAAAATATAAGTGTATATTTTACCCAGTATGATAACGTAACAAAAATTATTATATTATATATATTTAATTATATAGTAATATAATAATATGATAAATTATAATATAAGTTTACTGTGATATATATACTGTGATATATATAAGTATAATATATATATAGTAATATTGAATTCTAGATATATAAAAATAATTAAATAATAATAATTATATTTATATTTAGTTCTATCTGTATATACCTAATAATAATTTATAAAAAAGCTAAAAGTATTAATATTATATATTTATAAAATTATTCAACCCAACTAATATTATATCAAGTTTCAATAAATAAAATATATAATATTAATTATACTATGAATTTCTCCCATCGGAGTTTCCGTAGATAACATATTTTCGTTAAGTAGCACAAGATTAAGTATATCAAATAATTTCCCAGAAAATTAAATTTAATAAATATATCATATATATATTAAAAATCATAAATAATATAAGATAATATAAGGAATATATATATTAAATATAATAATTATATATATATATAATTAGATGTAATGCCATATTGTTAAGGAATTATTGACGCTAAGCATGAGCCGACCTACGGATAGTAATCAATCATGAGTACTATATTACCATACTAATATATAGTATAATATAATATATGATATATAATATAATAATATACTTATATATATAATGTATATAAATAATTATATATATGTATATAATTTATAATTATTTGTTTTGAAGATGTTAGAAATTGCAACCAAACAATGGGAAGCTTGAGAAATAAATATATAAATTGGAATATGTACTATTAATATTAGATAACAGGAACTAACTTTATTTACTATACTAAATTTATCGAAGTTAATAATGTTATTGAAAATGGAGTGAAAGGATAAGTAGACACAATAGATTTGACTTTATTTATATATTTATAATACTATTATAGAATAAGTATAATATAATATAGTTATATATATGTTATGAATATATATATAGCCTATATACATATTTTAGTGATATAGTATGATAATTGAAAATTGATTAAAACTTTTATCTATTATTTTAAAAAAATAAAAATTGATATATATATAATAGTATAAATATATATATCCATATAGTCTACCTTATATTACTTTATAACTATATATATATAATTAACTCCTATAATAAATATTATATTACTTTATATAATAGCCATTACAACATTATAAAATATATGATATAGTTAAATATATTATATATAATTAATAATACTTTTTGTAAGCCAAAGTGATTTGAGAACAACGTATACCTTATAAAATATTAATAAAATATATATATAATAGGCTATTGATAGTATATATGGTGTGTATTATGTGCCTTTATAGCTTTGATAATAAATAGTCAATAAAACTATGTTAACCAATAAAAGCTTCGACCCAATGACATAAGCCTATTATTTCGATCCATATTGAGCTGGACCTCTGGAAGATAAAAACCAAAATGTAAAGTGGACGTTCTTGGAATCCATAAAATCAGCATTGATATAATAAAAATATCGCAGTGACAGCTGTTGTACATTCAAATTCTAGTATGAATGTGGAATTTAATAGTTGAAAGGAACTCCCTTCCGGGAGTGACAAATTGTTAAAAGTAATGCCTTTTGGCAAGTATTACGTTATTTTGAGCGAGTGAAGTAAATGTAGCCGTATTAATTTATCAAAAAGACCTTATTGAGTATAATCCAATTAGCCAAATGATAAAGTTAGGGAAAACTAAATAACATAATGAGAATAGTATATCACCCAAACCCAGTCTAAAACTTCCAAAAAACGAGGCGCAATGCTCTCAACCGGCTATTCATTACCATAACTAATACATAATGTGTATGAATAAGTATAATTAATTAAGTATTCAAACACATGACAATTAGTGCTTTGAAACAGCTGCGTACGAAACTTGCAGCGGATGCTGCATTGTATCAGAACATTGTGGTCTATGTCCGACCGCGAATCAACGAGCCCATTGTGTTTGCTAGTTGGTAAGTTGTGCACTTATTCGGCTGAATACATAAATGATGAGTCGAAACGGAACTGGGACAATGAGGTTAAGAGTAAGATGTTCAACATATAGCAATAAAGATATGACTAAGCAAGGTACTATATTCGGTAAAGAGGTGCCGTCGAGCCAGTGGGTAGCGTCAGTGGGAAGTGGATAATAGGGGATAGGCTAGATGTTTGCTCTAAGGTTTCAGTCTAAAGAGCTAGGGAAATCACAGAGCTCAGCAACTACAGCGAAATCGGTGGTAGGTACGGAGCGGAGAGGGGTAGATCGCAATCAATATATAGGGTTGCCATCGTAGGGGTTTTGGACAAGTTTGCGTCTCTTCAGCATTTGCATTTACGCTCCGGTCTCTCCTCTTCGCGCTTTGCGTTTCATGTTCGGCGTTCCTTGTGCCTAGGTTCATCGAGCGAGGTTTTCATCTCGCTTTTGTTCAATTTCACGTCCTCATCGCGCTTGCGTTGACGTTAGCTTTGGTTTAGGCATATCTTTTAACAAGAGGTTTAGGTTCATCTGTTGAACTGCCCATGGTGTCTGTCAACCACAGAATAAGAGAAAAAAAACCATTTCATTATATTTATCTATCCTATTATGTAGCTTTATTCATTAAATCATTATAACTGATGGCAGGTTATTATATGATTATTATCTATCTATTATATTATTATTATTCCATTATTATATAATTATTATTATATAGGTTAGTTATAGTGTAGATGCGATGAATGGCTCAATGCCCGGTGCACCACTTTGCCGTTGTCTTATAAGAACAGACACCATCCATAATTGACACCACCTACCGTCCAGAACGAAAGAGCGACATGTCGTGCCCCAACGCTGTCATGTCCGAAGAAGTAATGTATCGTTCATAAGCTCTTAAGCCTTTGGCTTCCAACAGGGGATCCCTTGGACCATCGCATGCGGCCCAGAGCCATAAATGGAGTTGAGGACAGAGAACTCATTGACCGACAACCCGATCATTGCCTAGTTTTCTCCGATATAATCCCAACTCTGCCCCCACCGTCCCACATTCATGTCGAGGTCGGCCTCCCTTCCAAGATTTGTTTACCTGCGCCTCAAACCCGAAGAACCACTCAGCGAGATGTAAAATAATAGTAGGACTCCAGCGGCTCAATGCCAGTCCCACAAACCACAAATTACTAACCAAATCCATCTAATCTGATATATGGAGGAATCTTTCTGAAGCTTCATGTCGTTAGAGATTACTGTGGTTGGTTTTTATGTAATAATAGAGTAGGCAGCCCGCGCTTTTTATCCAGAAGGCATTGTGTGAGAGACACGCATCAAAGGATAGAAAGAGGTTCTATATAGTAAGTATAATTGATAATATGAACAATAATTCTCATAATTTGATTAGTGAATAATAAATCCGAATGAAATAGAGTACCAATTTCATAGTAAAAACAAAGAGTAGGTTTAAATGAATTGAAGAATGGATAGTGGATTCCAATAATAGGATTAATTATAGATTATGATAAAAATTTACCTGCAAAATAGAGGTAATAAATACATATTAACACATAATTATGTATATTATATATTACAGTATATTAAATCGGTAGCTTTTTTATCGATAACAAATTTTCGAAACTAAAATTCAAGTACGATAAGAAATTTGAAAAATCAATAGAATTAATTATAATGGTAAGCCCGAAGTAGATATGAGAAAAAGTTAGAAATACATCGAAACATCAATAAAATAATAATACCAAATAATTAATAAATGATATTACCGATGCGGAAGTATCAACCTCACTGTAATATAATAATTCTGTATAAACAAATGGAAGTTGTTTTTGATGAGCCTATGTAAGTTGTATTCTAATCAGATAGAAATAAATAACGCAATTTAGTTTAAAACCATGATAAGTTTAAAGTACATAAGCACTTTCGGTCACGGTTAGACACTTCCGGAAGCATTTCATGGGGAAAAATTTATATTTTCTAAATGTTTAGACGAAATGTATTGAATGGAGAGAGAAACAATAAATTTTAAAAGTTAAGAGACAAAATAAATAAATAAAATTTATAAATTTTAAAAGTTAGAGACCACCATAAGAAAAGAGAAGGAAGGGTAGTAGAGTTCCCAACATTACTAGAACTCTATTGAAATTAGATAATACATCTTATATAAATAGACTTATTTTAGTCTAGAATACCTTTTGATGTTTACATTGAGTTAGGTTCCACATGAAAAAGCAGAATTCCCATTAAGCGCAAAAATTCATGAGAAAATCCGTATTTCCTCATCATTTATGGAGAAGCTTGCTTTATGCTTGGATTATCGGGTTTTTGGCTTTTCTTTCAATTAAGAGATGTTGAAGATAAGTATGTTATCTACTGGCTCCATACCCGTCAGTTAAGTCTTAGTGTTGACGAGCTTTCTGCACTACCAACTCCTTCCACTCCGTTGATCGCTGTGATCCAAGGAGTGACACAGGCCTTGAGCAGGCCAACTGATTCAGAATCCAACACATATGGAAATCTTGCGACGTTACACAGCAGCACCGATTACTTAAATTGCTTGCACCCATCACTGTCAAGAGCGAAGCTTCAGAAACAGAAATAAGAGCACGCAACTCAGTTTCTAAATGGGCCCTATAGGACGAATCTTATTGATAAGAGCTTGCTTCCGTCGTTTGCTTTAAGATATGCTCTTTTAAATTTTAATGTTAAATCCATTAGTGTTGCTCTTCACTCAATTTCCATGTCTTTTATTCTACATATAGAATGTGTGATGAAAAGAATTACCACTAAGAGCCGTTTATCGTTTTTTTCGTGTGTTCATTTGATGGGCATTGCAAATAAATATGTAAAGTAAGTTCATTTGAGTAGTTCTCTGACATATACTCGGGGAGAGGTTTTTTTTATCTAGATTCTAGACGTACCTCTTTTGAGAATTTCATAGATATCAAAAAAGTGTTGTCCGGTCAATGTGTGGGGTGACGATATCGTTAAACAGCTCTGTGAACTGTAAGGTGCTACTGGGTTGAGGCAATTTTGTCCAGTCTTAAACCGCCCCTGTGGAAAGAACGCTCGAAAACTCCCCTGTGTCCTCATGATATATCTGTAGATAATACATAGGGAGCACTTCTATGCAAATTTTCTATCGCGTCCTTTATATTCCCCGTTATCATAAACTCTAATATCTATTAGATATCCTCTAATGTCTCAATGTTAGTATATTTTGTGGAGCCTGACTGGGTTAAAGAAAAGGAGTAAAAAAGTGTGGAACCATCTGAAACACTGAGATCTTGGTCTAGATGTGGAGTTTGAAGACGTCGGGGAACACTTTCAGTCGGGTATCGGAATTGAAATTAACAAATGGAGTGCTTCGCTGATCACGATTGAGTTGTTAGAGCAACGAACATGGATACACAGATCAAAGAAGGATATATGGAAGAGATGGGAGAAGTGCGCATTGTCATAATATATACTTTAGAGGAGTTATTTTTTAACTGCTTAATGTCTTGGTTATGAGCAGTTTGTAAGAGGAGACACCGTCAGAACATTGTAATCATGAGTGGCGCGCATGAAGAGAGTGGAAACCCCAATAGGTAATGGCGCATTTGGTTGGCTCAACATACATGTTCCTTTATAGTTGTAAGGAACGCTTTGGCCTCAATGTGACGATTTGCGAAGGCAGAGTCGTAAAATTAGTGTATAAGGAATAGGAGAACGACGGTCTTAAAACCCTAATACGCAAGTGTCACGCTCGGGCTTGACAGGGGATACAAAGCTACGCACTGATAGTAGCACAATCGAATCTTCATGCGATATTGAATCGGGGCATGAGAGGATATATTTTTAGTTGGAAGGCAATGGAATGATAAACCACTTGGTCTTTTCCATCCGTGAATACTCGAGCGAATAGTTCGATCACTATATAAGCGCTTAATCTCAAGTTTCTATAGGTAAAAGCAAGACTGGGCAACGATTTGCATCGGGACGGGATAACAATAACTATTGAACTTCGACAATAAGATCCAGCAGTAGTATGACAAATGATTGACAGTAAAATTAACGCTAGATGCATCCAATAGTGGAGACCACGCATACACAGAGCACTATGTCATAAGTTCTCACTTTAGGTCATGACGCACGGATATAGCTGACTGAAAAATAGCCAAATATTTTAAAGTGTGAAATATACGCTTGCTAACAAGCATTACTACACGAATATTGCTCGTTGTCATATTAAAATACTCGATACTCAATATCAATATCAAGAGTTCAAATCCAAAATTAGAAGATTATATAGTGGTTTTAAAATTTACTTTTTTAAAGACGCAAAAAAATTAGAACTATTAAGTATATCGTAGTCGCGTCTAATTCTACAGAAGAGAAGACGGTAGACTTGGAATCGGATGACAGCTTCTGACTACTCTACAAATGAACAGATGATAGACTCTTAGAGACTATGAATATTAGCCGATAGACGAATCAATAGGCTTTAGGTGTTGTCGGACTCAGGAGGCTTTAATGTACTTCGGGTTACTGATAACTAGCCTTCAGATCTTTGAAGAAAAACTTAAGGAGTAATATATATGTCAATCTTACGGCCAACTAACGGGCTGAAATTTCCCAAGAACAATTATAGAAGGAGCTGACTCTCACTATAGTGGCGACCAAGCGCAACATCCAAAGATGTGCTGTGTTATACGATTTATATGTAGTGTTCCCTCAAGTAGGAGAAATCATCCGGCCAATAATATTGTGAGAATCGAGACGAAAAGCTTCGTTTAGAGTAACAGTCTTGTGTAATTAGAAGTGAGTTAAAATCAGGAGAAAATATGCATTTAAAAAAGAATCGGAAAATCTGTTCTATTAGGAAGAACAGTAGCAGAAGCAAACACAAGATAATGGTAGAAGTAGGGAGGCAGATTTTAAGCCAAAAGAACATCGAATAGGAGATTCGAGATTTTCGAACTGTGTTACAGGAGTAGTTGTCTGGTTAACGTGAGGCACAGACTCCGCCATTCAGTTCGAAAATTGTAAAATATATTATAGTTAGAGATGTTTAAGTTGTTAGAGAAGGAGTCCTTGGCTTATTATATTATATTATATATATATATTATCATACTATATATATATTATATTGGATACATTACTGTAGCTTTATATTATATATATATAATATATATATATATATATATATACATATATATATATATATATATATATATATTATTATATATATAATTATATATATTATAGTATATATAATATATATATATATATTATGATATATATTTATATAATATATATATATATATAGTTAATATATATAAACTGCCAAAAAACGCATGATTATATTAATGGTCATGTGACGAATCACAAAGAGAAAAGAAAATATTTGTGGAAGAAATTTAATAATGTTTATTTAAACATCTCAAGACTTGTATAAATGATTTGATAACCGAAAAAAGACTCGACTATTAAACATTTCCTCCCTTCATTGTGGTTATATATATATTATATATTTATTATATATATATATTTATATATATATTATATATAGATTATATATATATTTATATATATATTATATATATATTATATATATATATCATATATCTATATACCTATATAATATATATATATTAGTGGATGCAGGTAACATCCGCATCCGCATCCGCGCTTTGCCCTGCGGATGTTGCCGCGGATATTTATTGTCGAGATTTGATAAAGAATGATCATAATAAAAATCTGAAGGCACACTTTAAATGAGAGACATGGGACAGAAAACTAAAAGAGGCATAGAGAACTAAATTAAATGAATTTTTAACTCAAGAGTTCGAATTACTTCACTATGCAGTGAAAAGTGCCTAACTAATGTTGAACTGCGAGGCAGAAGATGCAGCAATACCGTGTAATATTAAGAACAGTTAGAGCAAATGCTCAGACCACAATGATCAAACTGCAAGTCTTACCTTGACAGCTTCTTGCTCTGAATTCGTGGATGAATAACGCTAAGCTTTTCGGCTGCAACGCTTGGATGAGAATAGTAAACGTCCTGTGGTAAAGGGATTTCATTTCTGCAAAGAGTGGACGAATCGTTTTCACCTGTCTTTTGGCAAATACATACCGAAGAAATACTCTCAGATGAGAGTAGGACGGTTAATATAACACAAAACTGAAAGGGTATAAGACACAGTAGTAAAATATTTCCAATCATGTCTTTACAAGAAGAATCAAAGAACACACTCAAAATAAATGTGCCCTAGAAAAACGCTTGGGTTCTGGTGGAGAATTAATGGATAAACAGCGCATATACAAATGAAATAGCACTCTATTCCAAATATCCATAACAATAAAAAACTTTAACTTTATATGGAATTGGCGCCGTAGGGGCGGCGAATCGCTTGCTCCTCGAATGAAATACTAAGAGCAACCATTATATCTATATAATAGATGCAACATCAAAATTAGATCCGATTTATATCTAAGACTATCTTTTAATGCGACAATCAAACATTTGTGGGTAGTAACTGCTTGCCAAGAGCTTTTACAATCTGTCAATATAACTTTCAAATTGTCATTAGTATCTTCTCCTATACTAACATTTGTTCTTGTATTCCATAACACCATGGAAGGATAAAAATAACTACGTAGAAATAAAAGTATCGATACAGAACCAAGTATCCTCTCTGAAAGAAGATGAGAGTTCCGAGGTTACAGCGACGGGATAATGGCTTCTGGAAGAAGTAACTTTATCTCATAAGATTCAACTAGTTGGTTTTTATGTTAGTGTTAACCACAAGAATAAATTGCTTAAAAAAATTATCTTTCTAGGCGAAGGAGAATAACTTGTCAGTAGTAGTGGCAAATGCACTTTCAAAAACGACTTCATACAGGAATCTCAGGGAATGTATTTTGACTTCTCTATCAATAAAGTTAAGGTAATCTGGAATAAATAGATAAATAAAAGATACCATAAATATTAGAGGTACCATAATACATATCACGATCAAATTTAAATATATATAATAAAATACTTATATAATAATAATCACATAGTATATTAATCTAATCTATAAAATACTAGTAATTAGTATTCTAATAAATAATGTAAGAATGAATTAAAGTAATAGTATTAATTATGTTAAATGAACTAATGAGGATAATAGATATACTAATTAATTAAATAATAATAATAATAGTAATTAGTATAAGTGATAGAAAAAATATAATACATCATGATATAAGTGTTACAGAAAATAAATAGAGATCCCACAGAAAAACTAGTATAAAAGGAAATGTATATAAGTTTCCTCGAAGCATCACTCGCTGTACCAATTATTAGATTTGAATATATCATTCACCATTAAAGTAGTCATAGTGCAAATAAAATGTTATATTAATTAAATTCCTTGTTAAATCCTTCGTAGCATTTATGGAGTCATGAAGCGATGTTTTGGCTTTCTAGGCCCAAAGCTCTGTAGGACCCCGTCTCGCTTAACTACTCATTATATAGGATAACAATTATATAATATATTGTGTACTATAATAACTCGAAATATATATACTATATATATATATATATATATAGAATAATATATTATATATTTATTAATATAGTAATTATATATAATATATTATTATATATAATATATAATATATATATATTAATATAGTATTATATTGTTATATAATTATATTATATAATAATATATATATATATAATTAAATATATTAGAATATATTTAATATAATATATTATATATATATATTATTTAGATGATCATTATTTTTTGCCCCTATATGATTGACTTGGACTGAACATAAACACCATATTATTTTGGAAACTCTATTTTATTTATTAATATATATACATATCATTTAAATTATCTACAAACATCCGCATCAGCTGTGATGTTAATAAATCAGACATTACAAGCATAGTTCGCATACGCAATCCGCTATACTTCGCGGATAGCCGATATATAAAATATAATATAGACATTCTGTCTGCTATCATCTTATATAATAATACTTATATATATATAATATAATATTATACTTATTATTAATATATAATATATATAATTAATTATAGATATAGTAATATATAGTATATATATATATATATAATATAATATATATATATTCTTAATATATATAGTATACATAAAAAAAATTTCAACCTCATGAATCAATAGATCGTAACCATATTCATACCAAATAGCCTAGCCTCGCTATTAGATCAATACAGAAGGCTCTACCACTTGGAGTCTCAATCCGTGATCACATACCATAAGAAATGAATCATATAATTGAGTAGTAAACAGTGATTATTCAATTATTATCATATCTTGATTGGTATCCCTAATGTAAGATGACTCTACTATTACATTGTCTAACGAGGACTCGCTGTTGGCGATATGTGTATACGAATATCCTAGGTGCGAGTGAAATTTTTTCTTTTCGTCTGTATTATTGCATAATAAGGTGTATCGCTAAACTGTTTGTTCTGTGCCCATTAGGTTGCGTTGCTGACTATTGAGGTGTAGCTTATCTTATAACCCAGGTAGCACTATTCCCCAGCGTGATAATTATCAATGTTAGGTCATATCCCTATATATTGTATAATTAAGGGTTCTAAGCACCCTCTCTATAGTCGTGATAATAATAAGTTGAATACCGAGTAATGAGAAAAGTCTAGTAGCGATCAAATGTAACAAAACTAAATGAACATTAGTAAACTGTTCTATTTGTTAAATGTTTACCGTTCATTTATTGTGTGAGTATTGAATTTATTGATATTGCATATACATGACCTACAGATCACTTTGCTCCTGAATCAATTTCACAATATACTTAAAAACGTTAAAACAAAATATATGCCTATTTCCACTTATCATCAACATATAGCCTTAATATTTAAACTCAGATAATTTTTCCCAATTGATCACCATCCATCAAAATTTCACACGCGCGTGATACTTCTCCACTCACTGCCTCACCTCTTCCTGTAAAGCACCCGGCTCCTTGAACCAACTATACCTGAGCCTAAACCCCTCTAACAATCCTCCTAAACTTTCTTCAAATTCGCCACACATATCACTGTCCACTTCATTCAGCTAACTAAAATAACTAATGACATCCACCACTCTCTTCCATTCTTACATATATTATAATATAACATAATAGGTAGATTCGTTACGAAAATTGACCTGACGACCTTTATTTGTAACCTTTTTCTGTAACCGCAACTACTTTTTGCTACTTATGTACTCTTTTTAGGTCTAAGTCCCAAATTATTACCTATATAACTTTTTTTTTGGCCTTGAACCTTTTTTGAAATCCCAAATTTTTACCGCCCTTGTCTACTTTATTAGGTGGAAATAGTTACGTATTTTTGTAATAGATACTCCAAATTTTAGAACCAATAATTTTTTGTAGAGACACTCTAATTTTGTAGAACCCTAATTTTGAGGACCCTAATTGGTGTTGAGAAACCCTAATTTTTATGAGTGAACCACTAATTTTTTTTGAGAAATCCCTAATTTTGGCACTACTCACTAATTGTATTTTAGGGCAAACCTTTAATTTTTTATGAGCTAACCCATTTATTTAGACACTCATTCGAAGATAAGGGTATGCGCTCACCAAACTGAGTGCATCATAAAATATTACTAAGCAACCGTTGTACGTATTATACGCCCCTCATATTTTACGCCCCTCCTAATATTTTTCTGACCGTGGCAATTTTTGCCACTAATAGGTATATTTTGATCTTTATCCTTTAAGGTGCATATATAAGCCCTATTTTATATATTGATATAGTCTTAAAGACATATTTTTTATCAGACAAATTATTTAGGCCTTGACCTATTAGTATATCATATAATATACCTATGTAGGTCATTTTTGGCCCTACGTGCTATACATTTTATTTTTACCCTAGACTCGGGGCTATATCAAACCAGTCACATATTTTCTCGTTATTAACCTATAAGCTTGTTACGCATGCGATTGGACCTACTCACTAAACTATTGATAAACATAACTAATACTACACGTGCGCGTGCGCACACACACATACACTAATACACACTCAACCACACACACACACACACACACACCACACACTAATCACTTTTAATACTACATTCACCTATGTAACACTTACTAATTTAACCCAAGACACTACATTTACACTGTATACCACACGTTGCGGCTATCAGGTGCCCACTAACATATACTAATCCATCAATGATTCTTCCATGGGTTCAATTTGCCCAGCCATTAAAGTAATAAGCGTTTTAGCCTTCCTATTAGGGACTATATGCCCTTTATTGATGTTCTATTAACTCATTATGAGTTATATTAACTGATTAATTCAGGATACATGACCGCCAATATATATATTATATACCATGTAACAACTGTAATTCCAAGTCACAGGCTAAACTTATGATTGCTTTATGATGGTTTCCCAATCACCGTAAAAAGTATCAGTTTGTAATGTTCTATTAGTAGTTCTTTATGAGTATTTAGTATGTAGATTGCCTAGTAGGTAAGTGCCTAGGTTGTAGTGCCATAAGCTGTATTATATATAGTATATGTAATGTTAGCCATAATGTAATGCTACATATAATGGTAGTTGCTCAATATTGAGTTGTGCCAAGGAGTTTTTGCTCAATATAAAAGCCACATATTAGTTTCCAAGTGGTG
>JABUQX010105938.1:0-27993 GCA_015478945.1 Trachelipus rathkii | reverse complement strand
TATTGTGATAGCTTATTTAACTATATATGCGTAAACAAACAAACAGCCTGTAGATACTTTCTGGATGGTGATAATCCTCAAATTTATGCGCACTTAACGAATCGTAAATACAGGCCCTGATTTTAATTTAAATGCCTTTATTAAAGGAAATAAAATCTTTATCAATATTTGGAATTCATATTATTTTTATATGAGCTATTAATAGAAGCAAACTAAAGTCATTTAGTATAATGGAGCTATATCCAATATAATCATACTACTTAGCAATTCTATAAAGCTACTTTTAATAATTGTATCTGGTATTTATTGATTATATGTAGACACAAAAAAGTTTATAGGGTATCTTTAATTGCCAACTATATCCATTGAAGCTGAATTTAAAAAATCATATGAAAACTAATTTTATCAAATCTTACATAAAAAAATAGTCACAAGCTCATATGAGTGGGCAATTTACCATCTATGTAAGGTTTTACACAGATTCAGAGTCAATAAAATTTTGAAGAGCATTATCACCACAAATACTTTATCACTGGGGAACACTAATAGGTGTTGTTATTCTGATTATATTAGCAGTCAATAGCTCATAGCTTGAAGATATTGAGAATATGTAATCTCGGTAAGAAATACACTTAATTTCACTTCTCCACTTAGTATAAGTAAGTCCACTTTTGTATCTCTCACTTGCTCTCAGATAATCCTATATTGTCTCAGAAGTTCTAACCTAGATATCAGATATTTCCATTAAAGAACAATATGAATCTATATAAATTTATACATAATATATTAAATTCTTATAAAAATTATTAGATTTTGATTATTATTATCTATTATTTAGAGATAATTAGGGAGCAAATAAACTAATAAATTTCACACCTCTAAAAACACTCTCAACTTACGCCTTCAATTCATTTAAATATTATTTACACTTTCATCATATGCATGGCACGGTCTTTATTATTATACAAATAAATACTAAAACGATATAAATAATTTGACGAATATGTGATCCGATTTTATTCAAATATTAACACTAGTAATCTAATTTACAAACTTCTATCCTTACAAAATACTAGAGTATAATTGGCTCGTCACTATGAGAAAAGACACATTTTACAATTCACCTAGCACACCCTAGGGCCTCATAAAAAATTTGTGTTTGCAAAAAAACTGAGAAGCATTTCTAGATAGCTTAAGCTCCATACTTTCTATTGCTATTTCATTAACTAAATCCATTAAGGTTCAAATTTGGATGCACTCTCTGTGTCACTTGTTATTATTAAACATTAATTACCTACAAATAATTATATAGAAATAATTAAGCCTAAAATACAGTCTTAAAGAAATCCATCAAACTCACTCAGGAAACTTTTTCTTCAATTGACAAATCATTGATTATTATTGATTATTGAAAGGAAAGATATTACTTTTTAAAAGAAATAGCCAATAATTAAAAATATTGATGTTATAAAAAATATTTACAAGAAACCAATCCAATCCAACACTATTGGAATTCCCTTTTAATAGGCCCATGTGATCTAATTTATGGTGCAACCCTTTTTTGCGCATGCGCAAGACTACGCTTTTGAAAATGTTTAAGTTTTGAAAAAAGTTTAACTTTACTAAATTTTCAATTTTACATTAAATCACTTTTTAAAAGTAAATAACTTTTCACTTTCACTGATGATTCACTTGATGAAATGATGATAAATGTTAAAAAGTTAAGGCTTTTTAATATAACCTTTTCAAAAATATCAAAAATTTGTTGTCATTTTTGATAGAAGCGGTTCTTCTCACCACCAGTCTGTTTACTAAATTTAAAAAATAAATATTAATGTTCATTTACCTTAACTTTTCTTCTTCCTGATGTAGACACAGAAGTTTGGAGACTTTGCGTCTCGGAGGTACCTCCTTTAAACGCTTTATAAACATTTAATAATTTGCAATAAATAATAAGGAATGCAATTATCATTATAACGAAAGGCAGGAAACTCCAAAAGGGTTTGAAAAGGTTTCCTTTTCATAAACATTTTAATCCTTATAAAGTAACTAATTTTCACTGAGTAACTTATGCTTAAAACAATTTACTGAGGTGTGTATATTATTGTAAAACGCCGTGATCTTAACTTATACACATTAATTAAGAATAAAAGACACTTATTGTTTGTCTTTATTACTACATTGTACTTAATATTGCATACAATTTTTATTAAGATACTGAGAATCAGTCACAAATTTTACTGAACAGTTACTGAATACAAGACGTATACTGACTACTTGAATACTAAATTTTTATACTGAAGAAATTCTTTTACTGACTTTGGGAAGGCATGTGACCAGCCCGTGGATTGATATGATACAATTTTTAAGCCTTTATTAATGACTCATAGATACTGATATTATATTTATACTGTGGTCTAAAATATCAAATGACCAAAATTTAACAGTTTTCTAAATAATTTTTCACAATAGATTTTTTTTTAAATTATGATAATTTTTGATAATTCTCGAGATACTTTTAGTCACCATGTCCTTTTTGGGGTTAATTAATTAGACAAGGGAACCTGAATGGGGATTGGGTTTGGCTTGTTTAATTGGCGGTGCACTGGTATGAAAAGTGTGGGAAGGGAAATCTTTTTAATAAAATTGATATAACTATAATAAAGAAATAAAGTTCCTTCATATTGATTATCCCATATTTTTTTGCTTATTTATACATTGCAATTGCTCGATAAACTGATCTCTAAAAAGCACTCTAAAGCTGGTTTATGTTTTAAAGATAAAGTTTTCCAAAGGTAAATTTTATTATTTTTGGCTTGATTATCCAAAGCTTTTGTTGCTTTCTCTAATCCTTGTTAAAAATTTTTTTGCATGTTATGAGTTTGGCTTTTATGATGCCTGGCAATCCATCTCTGTGATTGTCCTACACCTATTCTCTTAATTCTAAGTGGAAGAAATATTTTTATTTGGGTGGTTTATTGTGCTGAGGAAAATCTTTTCAATAATGGAATTGAACATTGGCTCTACATTGGCCGTAGTCGCTTCTTTTCTGTGCAAAGACTTCAATGTAAGTTTAATTAATCTATCATCTCAATTCCTAATTTTTGAAATTTAGTCTTTAGCAACTGCATTTTGACTCTAATACACTACCCTTTCTTATCTGCTTTCATTCCAAACCCTTCATTTCTTCTTGTTTTTTTTTTATATATTTTTCGTTCCTCTTGTTATAATGACTATTTGTTTTATTCCTCCATAATCTTCCTTTTGATTAATCTAACACTATAAACTAAAATCATGGCATAGTCCAAACTTTTTCCAAATATCCCAAGTCCTACATCGGTGTCTTTTTCTGAACCAGCGAGTGCGCCGGTCAACACAAACACTTCTCTGACCTCAGTGTCCCCAAAATATTCTAATGTCACTAATATGAAGGTGCCAACATTGGCATTTTATCAGCCTTCCATATATTCGATTCAATCTGGAATGAATCTCCCACAGTACTCCAATCCATCTTCTATTTTGGCTTATCAGTCTCAAATTCCTTTACCGCCACCACCTGGGTTCCTACAGCCTCAGGTAGCTCCATATAATGTTACAGGTTTTCCAGGTTTAAATCCCCAACCTGCTCATGTACCACTTAATACTGACTTAATTATAGAATTACTCCATCAAAATCAGCAGATGTTGAGAGTGCTCAGCCAGTTGATGAATACTTTCCTAATAATTCAACAAAAGTTTTCAAACCTCACTAATATTCATAAGCACAAGAAATAATACTAATTTTTTAAAAAACTAGTTCTGTTAAAAATTAAAATAGATAGGATTAGCCACTCACAAATCATGGAGGCTGGTGCATTTTTTTTTTTAAGTTTTTCATAATTTTTATTTAGTTTTTATGTATGGTAGAGACTATTGAACATTTGTTTAATGTTTTCTATACTATCTTTTCTTATAATAATAATAATAATAATATAGGCTACATAACAATAATTATTATTATTATTATTATTATTGTTATTACTATTATTATTATTATTATTAAAATAATAATATTATTATTATTATATTATTATTATTATTAAGGGTTCGGATTTTTTTGATTTTTTTTTTGATTTCAGATTCGTGATGTCACAGCAAGTATATATGGGGTTTTGCATGTTAGCTTAACTGACATTTTTTTATAATATAATATATAATATAATAGTATAGTATATATATATATATATGTATATTATATATATTAATATATTATATATATAATATATATATATATATATATATATAAAGAGACAGTAAGAAGACCCAGAATCCAATCTAGAGTGCCCCATTCAACCTATAAAAATTAAGAATTAAGAATGATTTTTAATAATAATTATGTAATTAATGAATAGTAATTATAATTAAAAGCCGCTTGGGCCTACTAATGTAACTAGTCAACTCAACAATAATTATATTAAGAATAATAAATTAAAAAGCTGCATTGGCCCTTCTAGAATGTCCAGTCAATTCCATTATTAATTATATAAATAACTTAGAAGCCGATGGGCCTATCTAGACTGTCATGTAACCAAATAAATTAATAATTAAGAAGACTAATTAAAGATGCTGCATTGACCCCTCTGAATGTCCCAGTCAACCCATAATATATAAGAACAATACTCAAGAAGCCGCATGTTTCTATTTAGACTGTCCCAGTCAATCAATTAAAAATTTATAATTAGGAAGCTGCATTGGGCCCTCTAGAATGCCAGTCAACACATAATAAATAATATATAAGAATAATATTATGAAGCAGCATGGGCCTTCTAACTGTCCCAATCAACGCAATATAATAATAGATTAACAATAATAATTAAGAAGCCACATGATCCCTCTAGAATGGTCCCAGTCACTCAAAATAAATAAGAATAATACTTAAGAAGCTGCATGGTCCTTTTTAGACTTTCTCGGTTAACCAATAAAAATTAATGATTGAGATGCCGCATTGTCCCCTCTAAATGTCCCTTTCAAAAAACCATAAAATTTTAGAATTTGAGAAAAATTAAAATAATAGATATGGACTATTGATTAATATTTATAAATAGTAAGCCACATGGGCTAGACTACCTAGAATGTTCCAGTCAACCAACAAAAAATATAATAAGATAATAATTAGAAGTTGCATGGGACTATCTAGACTGTCCCATCAACTGCCATAATTAATAATTACAGAATTAAATTTATTCTAATTATTAATTATGATGGATTGACTGTACAGTGTAGATAGGAATATGCGGATTCGGAATGATTATCTCTTATTTATTAATTATTTTGGATTGACTGGGACATTTTTGTGCGGCAATGCGACTTTTTAATTTATTTTAATATTATTATTGTTGGTTGACTGGGACGTCTAGGTAGGCCCATGTGCTTCTTAATTATAATACTATTCATTAATTACAGTTAATTGTTATTAAAATTATTCTTAACTAATTTTTATGGTTGACCGGGATATGTTTTATCCACCGAGACACGAATACCGAATGCGACTGATGCACAGCAAGATTTATTAAATATACTTTAATTTAACTTGCAACTCAGATAAGTCCTAAGAGCAAAATGAGCGCTATCAACCGCGGCACTCATGGATATTGATAATGCGGATATTGTGCAGATTATGAACATGATTATGGATATTGCGCAGACGAGAAACATGATTATGCGGACCATGACTGGACTTAATTATATTTTAAATTATTAATTACTTATTGGGTTGCTGGGGACAGTCAAGATAGGCCCATACAGCTTCCTATAAATGATTATTCTTATTATTATTATGGGTTGACTGGGACATTCTAGGGGCGTTCTGGCTTCTTAATTATTAATTTTTATTGGTTGACGAGAACAGATCTCAATAAAGAGGATGTGGATCTTAATTACATGGATGCGGATTTTAATTATGCGAGACTTGATACTATGTAGATCTTGATTATGAGGATACAGACTTCTAAGCGATGAATGGATGCCGGGTTCGTTTATATGCTGACACTTATTTGAAATCAAGAAAGTTTCTGCACTTAGGCACCATCTAGAGAGGTTTCCTCAGACACACGAACACACACATCCCACGATTGAGATTACTAACATATAGAGGCTCTGTAAGTCTATTCTCATAGATGTAAAAGTCAGTCTATAAATAACAAACTAACATATTATAGATAGACAGCACGCACACACATTTTCGAGCTCGCCCTAATAGAGAATGTCCTAGAGAGGTCAATAATCGACCTATAAGAGAAAAAATAAGAGTATAAATAAAGTAAAATTAAATATTAGGAAGCAGCATGAAAGACCTCTAGAGCTCCAGACAGATAGTCCCACGCTCCAAATTTATCTACAGAAAATATTATTATACTCTATAGAATATTATTATGAATTAAAATAATAATAATAATGTGATACTAAATTTATGAGAAATATTTCTAATTACGTGCAAGATCAATCTCATCATCAAAGATATTTAATTACATAGATATAGATGAGTGTAATGGATAATGAGATTTAAACAAAGATACAAACCGCTGGTTACTTATTCGTCACATAACTTGATCTAGCTTCTTCCAGCGAGACATGTAAGTTTTGATAACACATACTAAAAATATAATACAGCAATATAGTGTCCCAGGCATCTCCGGAGTCGCATTCTACAACATAGTACTCACAAATAACTACCATAATTGTATATTGAAAATATTCTCATAAAGAAGACTGTCTATGCTCGATTGAGAGAGGCTATCTCTCTAAGACGTCTCTCAAGCTGTCTCAGCTCGAGTACAATATCTGACTGATGCAATAAGTAAGCTCTTCATAGGCCCCTTGCTAAGACATAGATCTCCACTCACACATATACTCTACTAAATAAATAACACATCACAGACTACAACCTATATTTCCAGTATAGTTAGAGACGCTATGGGCTCATTCGTGAGGAGACCAACCTTCAGGCCTAATTTTTTCCATCGAGATATTGACACCAACACTAGAGAGATGTTTCTTTGTTTGCATCTTAATGTGTTGCGCCCTACAAACAGTTCACCACGACATAACTTCTTATTTTGTTCTCTTTTTAAGGAGAGAGAAATTTGTAAACGACAACTATCTATATGAGTGAGTCGCTAATAATCTGTATTTATAATCAATCACGGAAACGAATATAAAACCACGATCAATTATAACAATATATAAATGAGACTTAAAAAGAAATTTTAACTATTAATTCATGTCTTAATAATATACTTAACCTAGGATTCATTGAATAGAGCACTGGGAAATACAGATAATTATACAATGGAAACAATGAAACAGCACACTACGAGAATGTTACAGACTTACGGGTTTACAATGTCAGTAGTTTTTGAGAATTCAAATTAATATATTAAAAACTTCATAATATATATAGTTTTATTTTAATTTTTTATTTCTATTGAAGTTAAATCACATTGAAATATACAAAAAAATAAAAAATATATAAAAAAAATCAAGTAAAAAAATCAATTGATTTTTATTCATCTTGATTTTTTTTCGTGCCATCCCTGATATTATTATTATTATTATTATTATTATTATTTAATTATTCATTATTATTTATTATTATTAAATTTTATATTATATTATTATTATTATTATTATATTAATTATATTATTATTATTTATTATTATTATTATTATTAATAATAATAATATTATTATAAGATTATCTATTATTATATTATTATTATTATTATTATATTATTAATTATTATTATTATTATTATGCAACTTTATATACAGTCGGCCTACGTACGCACATTTCACGTAAACTTGTTTGACAAAAAAAAAACTTTACAATATTTAATTAATTTAATTTTGACATCATTTTAATATATATATATATATATTGTGAATATTATTAAAAAAATATATTATCTCATTATTACTATAATTATTCTTATATTATTATTATTATATATATTCCCCAACAAGGGAAGGTTATCCCCAACTGGTGGAGGCATGAGGGATAAGAAAAGAGGTGTAATGTAAAATAGTTTAATAAGATATATTTATAATTTATGAAGAATCAAAATTAATAAATAACAATAATCAAATAATATAATATTATTTATTTATTTATTAATATATTTTATTCAATTATTATTAATATAATTATAAATATAATATGCTCAACAATATCTCAACCTTATCATTATATTATATATTTGTATTGCATATTATTGAGTTTATAATATTATATAAGTTATTTGACATAATTAAATTTATATATTGTAAAATTTCTTTATTGGATAAGATTCATTGCCCTGAAGTGAAATACGTAAATTATTTAGGATACTCGTAATATATGCTGAATTTGTTTAATACACAGATGGTAAATATTATGTAGAGAAATTATTCAAAATTTATTGTCATTATTATGGGGAAAATCCTGTTTTTTTTTTAACTGTTGATATTTGAGCATTAAAAAGATGAAAAATGAGAGATTTTCACATAAATTTTTGGAAATAATTCTCGTTTGGAAAATCGGTCCAAAAAATATATATGTATTTTCACCACAAATTAACGCAAAATCATCAAACACATTATTGAAAAATTTATCTTAACATTTAAATTATAATTAAAATTAGTTTGGACAAGCACAGACGTAATAAAATTTAATGACCGTTTCTCCCCAAAAAAATTGACCGGTTTTCCTCGAATTAAATTTTTTGAAAATGGAATTTTTAAAAAAAAATTTAAAATATTCATTTCGAGATTTTATTATTTTCATTTATTGATAACATATTCTTTACCTCTAAATGGGAGAAAAAACTATTAAGTAATGATGTATATATATATATTTCATTTTTCATGATTCATAAAAAAAACAAAAAACGTGATTTTTGACCGATTTTCCCCATTTTACAGTATATTAGTGATGCACCTTTCTGAATATATATTAGGGTGGAGTTGGAGCTGCTGCAACAGCAACCCCTACATCGGCACCCATAGTTTTTGTGGGTCATAGTCTTTATTTGCCTCGTGATTTGTAAAGTAGCCCACTCCGTAAGTGGGATAAAATGAAGTTCTGGTTTGTTTATTAAATTTGAATCATGTTAAAATCTTGAAAATTTATCAGTTACATTATATACCTTAATAGTTATATTTCTATCACTCACAACATTTATGAAGTTTCCTATGCTCTATAGAATAATTGAAAATATACTCAAAAAATCTCGAAATAAATATATATTACACACTTTTTTATTTTAAACAATCCATTATTCAAAAATTTCAATATCGAGGAGAACCGTTCATATTTATTTGGGTAGACAACGGGTTCACTTTAAATCTATTATATGTCTGTATGCTTCTACTCAAAACTAATTTTAATGTAATAATTTAAAATGTTAAGTAAATCTCATAATGTTATGGAATTAATTTGGATAGAAAAACATTATATTTTATTGACATTTTCCAAACGGAAATTTTTTTTACCAAATTATGAAATTTTATTTTCATCGTTTTATGCTAAATTAAACATTAAAAAAAAAAAAAAGAACTTATGACAATAAATTTAATAATTTCTACTAATAATATTTACACTTTTTAACAAATGACACTTTATATTACGAGTAGGCCTACTGTATGTACGCACACGTACACATGAACTTTTTGACAAAAAAATTTACAATAATTATTACCATTTAGTAATATGACAATCAACTTAAATAATTTTTTAAAAAGTCAATGTAATATATTCAATAAATATACATAATATAATAATAATAATAGAAATAATAATAATAATTAATAATATAATAATAATAATATAATAATAATCAATAGATAATCAATATACTAGTATATAAATATATATTTATGGCTTTAATGAGTTTGTCATAATTACAACATTATATTATATAACCTTTTTTTTGTCAAACAAGTTTAACGTGAAATTGTGCCGTTCACGAGGCTAAGACCCACTCAGTAATATAAAGGACTAGATAATAAGAAATAATCAATAATCAATCAAATAATAATTTAAGAATAAATAATAAGTTATAATCTATTTTCTAATAAAATAATATATTATTTTATTAAATTTGACTGTCATAATTAAATTATAATATTGTAGAATCTTGTTTTTTGTCAACAAGTTTTACGTGAATGTAGCGTCACGTAGGGCCTACTCGTTAAAATATATAAAGTGGCAATATATAATAAAATATAATAATAATAAAATAAATTTTAATAATATAATTAGTAAATAAAAAATAAATATTAATAATAATAAAATTTATTATTAATAAATAATTAAATTATAATAATAAATAATTATAATAATATAATTAAATATAATATAATAATAATATATAAATAATTAATTATATAAAATTATAAATAATAATAATTAATAATAATAATAAATATTAAATAATAATAATAATAATAATTAAATATATCAGATGGAGAAGGGCACAACGAAAAAATCAATGTAAAAATCAAGAATAATTGGGACGTGATTTCTTGAAGAAATTATTTTCTTTTTTTTTTTTTATATATCGATTTAACTTCAAAAGAAAATAAAAATTTATAAAAAAAACTATATATTAAATTATGTAAGTTTTTAATATATATTTTATTTTAATTCTCACAAACTTAATTGGCATTGTAATTTGTAACCCGTATGTCTGTAACATTCTTTTAGATGTTGCTGTTTATTGTATTCATTTGTAAGATTTTATAAACTCCGAGCTAGGGCCTAGTGGATTAAAAAATTGAAAATTAATGTCCGATGCAGTACTAAATTATATATATATTAATTGTTCTTTATGTAATAATGTCAGTATAATAAATTTTAGTTGTACCAGTTTGAATATTGGTCTACAATTTTGGCGGCTCTTAATTAAGAAAAAGACATATATATATGAACTGAAGAGGGCGCAACATAAAGCAACAAGAGTAGATTTTTGATGCTTTGCGAGGATCCACACAATAGGACCTGAAGATGTAGTATATAGATAAGACCAATGCGAGCCTTCTTAAATATATATATCTCTATAATTATATTATTTATTATGGGTTGACTGCGGGACATTCTAGAGGGACATGAAAGCTTCTAATAATTTTATTGGTGACTGAGACAGTTCTACAAAGGCCCATGCAGATCATTTCCAAGTATTATTCTCACTATCACTATGTAGTATTGACTGAGTGGACATTTGTAGAGTGGTCAATTGCGGCTTCCTTAATATATTTTAATATTATTAATTATTATTGTTATGACTGGAACATCTAGAATAGGCCCATGTCGGCTTCTAAGTATTAATATCTTCTTTATTATTTGATATTTAGTTATGAAGTTTAACTGAGACATCTAGAGGTTGTATAATGTGAGTTCTTATATTATTTTTTAATCTATTAATTATAATATATTCACGTTTGGTTGACTGTGGACAGTCTAGAAGGCTTTATGCTATTTTAAATAGTAGTATTAATCTTATTTATTATTTTATTATGGGCTGACTAGGACATTCTAGAGATATCAATGTGCTTCTTAATTATTAGTTTTTATTGATTGACTTTTGACAGTCTAAAAAGGACATATCGGCTTCTTGTATATATTTATTATTGGGTGACTTGGGACATTCTAGAGCAGGTTAAGCAGCCTTTTAATTAAATATTCAGAATAACATACTCAGGCAAGGCTGCATATTGACCCCTCATAAGAATGATCCTCAAGTCAACACCCATAATAAAATAAGTACTTATATAAAGAATGACTAGCTATGGTCTTTTTTTTAGAACTGTCCAAGTCATACCAAATTAAAAAATTAATTTAAACTTATAAGAGTTAGAATTTGACCCCTCTAGAAATGTCCCAGTCAACCCTATAATAATAATAATAAAATAATATTTAAGAAGCTGTATGGGCCCTCATCTAGGCTGTCCCAGTCAACAAATAATATATATTCAATGTATATTAAAAAATATAAATTAAGCCACATGGATCCCTTCTAAATATCCCAGTCAACTTCATTTAAATAGAATCTATACTTATGGACAGGATATGGTCTCTTATTTAGTACTTGTCACCCAGTTCGGTCAAATAAAAATTATATTAATATGAGGAAGCCAGGTATGGACCTATAAAGAAAGTTCTAACGATTTAGCATAATAAATTAGTTAAATGAATAAATTTTTAATATATACTTCCTTTGCTCCAAAAATAAATATTTAATAGTTATATTTATAATTAAAGAAGCCACATGGGCCTAGCCTACACTCGTCACTCCGTCAAAGCCAATACAATATAGAGACTAATATATTAAGGAGCAATAAATAATTAAAAAAGTCCGCATTGGCCGTCTAGAATGTCCCAGTCAATGCAACAATATAATAGAATAAGAAATAAGATAATCAGAAGCCGTATGGGCCTTCTAGACTGTCCCAGTCAACCATAAAATTAATAATTTAAGATAATATTATTCTATAATTATTATATAAATTTATGGGTTTGCTGGACATTGAGTCTAGATAGTCCTCATGCAACTTCTGACATTAATTATTCTATTTGAGTTACCTATTTTATTTTGGATTGACTGGGACAGTCAGGTAGGCCCATGTGGCTTCTAATTCTGAAAGAATTACATTTATTACATGAGACTATTTATTTAAATAATTATTCTTATATTTCTAAATATATGGGTTGACTGGGAGACATTTCTAGAGACAAAATCGGCATCTCAATCTTAATATTCTTTATTGTTAAAGATCATCATAAAAAGACCATGTCAGACTTTACTTAATATATATTCTTATTTATTTTGAGTTGACTGGGACATTCGAGAGGGAACAATGCTGCTTCTTATTTATTATTTTTATTATTAATTATTATGGTTGATACTGGGACGGAGAGAGGCCATGCACTTGCTCTTGAATATTACTCCAATATGATAATTTACTTTATTGATGTTGTGGACTGGACAGTTCTAAGAAGGGAACAATGAGCTTTCACTAATGTATATTGAATATTTTTTGATTGGCGATTGAATGAGGAAGTACTAACAATAGAACATGCGCTTCTGAGTATTGTTCTTTGATATATCTTTGGTGACTGGGACATTCTAGAGGGGTTCTTGCAGCTTCTTAATTATTCTTCTTTAATTATCTAATTATTATGGGTTGGATGGGACAGTCTAGATAGGCCAATGCGGCTTCTAGATATTATTTAATAATACATAATGGTACGATACATGGTAAATTCTAGAGGGGGCAATTCAGCTTTTTAATTATTATTCTTAATTATTAATTATTGTTGGTTGACTGTTACAGTTTAGGTGAGGGCCCAAGCGGCTTCTTAACTTTATATATTACATCAATTAATTACATTAAGTTATTAAACAACATTCTTAATTCTTAGATTTTTATAAGGTTGAATGGGCACTCTAGATTGGATTCTGGGTCTTCTTACTGTCTCTTTTATAATAAGAGTATTTAGTCAACTTATTTGTAAACTGCATTATATATATTTAGTTAATAATATAATTATATAATATAATATATTATACAATAATATTATATATTTATATAAATTTAATATTATACTAATATAATATAATCAATATTGCAATTGCAAATAAGCATGCGAGATATTCTTCCTATATCTCATATACACCCCTAATAATAACTAATAATAAATAATAAAATTTAATAATATATTATTTTTAATATGAGAGTAGAATATAATACAATATAGTTTAATGTAAATCAATAATTAATAATAAATGATGTAATAATTATTTATGTAGCCTATATTATTATTATTATTATTATAAGAAAGATAGGTATAGAAAACATTAAACAAATGTCTTATAGTCTACCATACATAAAAACTAAAATAAAATATTATTAAAAACTAAAAAAAAAATGCACCAGCTCCATTGATTTGTGAGTGCTAATCCTATTCTATTTTAACAGAACTTTTAACAGAACTAGTTAATTTAGTAGTATTTCTAGGATTTTATGAATTATTAGTAGAGGTTTGAAACTTTTGTTGAGTTATTAGTAAAGTATTTATCAACTGGCTGAGCACTCTCAACATCTGCTGATTTTGATGGAGTAATTCTATAATTAAGTCAGTATTAAGTGGTACATGAGCAGGTTGGGGATTTAAACCTGGAAAACCTGTAACATTATATGGAGTTACATAAGGCTGTCGGTAACCATGTTGTGGTGGTAAAGTAATTTGAGACTGATAAGCCAAAATAGAAGATGGATTGGAGTACTGTGGGAGATTCATTCCAGATTGAATCGAATATATGGAAGGCTGATAAAATGCCAATGTTGGCACCTTCATATTAGTGACAGAATAAATTGGTGACACTGAGGTCAGAGAAGTGTTTGTGTTGACCAGCACACTCGCTGGTTCAGAAAAAGACACTGATGTAGGGCTTTGGACATTCAGAGAAAGTTTGGGCTATGCCATGATTTTAGTTTATAGTGTTAGATTAATCAAAAGGAAGATTATGGAGGAATAAAACAAATAGTCATTATAACAAGAGGAACGAAAAATATATAAAAAAAAAACAAGAAGAAATGAAGGGTTTGGAATGAAAGCAGATAAGAAAGGGTAGTGTATTAGAGTCAAAATGCAGTTGCTAAAGACTAAATTTCAAAAATTAGGAATTGAGATGATAGATTAATTAAACTTACATTGAAGTCTTTGCACAGAAAAGAAGCGACTACGGCCAATGTAGAGCCAATGTTCAATTCCATTATTGAAAAGATTTTCCTCAGCACAATAAACCACCCAAATAAAAATATTTCTTCCACTTAGAATTAAGAGAATAGGTGTAGGACAATCACAGAGATGGATTGCCAGGCATCATAAAAGCCAAACTCATAACATGCAAAAAAATTTTTAACAAGGATTAGAGAAAGCAACAAAAGCTTTGGATAATCAAGCCAAAAATAATAAAATTTACCTTTGGAAAACTTTATCTTTAAAACATAAACCAGCTTTAGAGTGCTTTTTAGAGATCAGTTTATCGAGCAATTGCAATGTATAAATAAGCAAAAAAATATGGGATAATCAATATGAAGGAACTTTATTTCTTTATTATAGTTATATCAATTTTATTAAAAAGATTTCCCTTCCCACACTTTTCATACCAGTGCACCGCCAATTAAACAAGCCAAACCCAATCCCCATTCAGGTTCCCTTGTCTAATTAATTAACCCCAAAAAGGACATGGTGACTAAAAGTATCTCGAGAATTATCAAAAATTATCATAATTTAAAAAAAAATCTATTGTGAAAAATTATTTAGAAAACTGTTAAATTTTGGTCATTTGATATTTTAGACCACAGTATAAATATAATATCAGTATCTATGAGTCATTAATAAAGGCTTAAAAATTGTATCATATCAATCCACGGGCTGGTCACATGCCTTCCCAAAGTCAGTAAAAGAATTTCTTCAGTATAAAAATTTAGTATTCAAGTAGTCAGTATACGTCTTGTATTCAGTAACTGTTCAGTAAAATTTGTGACTGATTCTCAGTATCTTAATAAAAATTGTATGCAATATTAAGTACAATGTAGTAATAAAGACAAACAATAAGTGTCTTTTATTCTTAATTAATGTGTATAAGTTAAGATCACGGCGTTTTACAATAATATACACACCTCAGTAAATTGTTTTAAGCATAAGTTACTCAGTGAAAATTAGTTACTTTATAAGGATTAAAATGTTTATGAAAAGGAAACCTTTTCAAACCCTTTTGGAGTTTCCTGCCTTTCGTTATAATGATAATTGCATTCCTTATTATTTATTGCAAATTATTAAATGTTTATAAAGCGTTTAAAGGAGGTACCTCCGAGACGCAAAGTCTCCAAACTTCTGTGTCTACATCAGGAAGAAGAAAAGTTAAGGTAAATGAACATTAATATTTATTTTTTAAATTTAGTAAACAGACTGGTGGTGAGAAGAACCGCTTCTATCAAAAATGACAACAAATTTTTGATATTTTTGAAAAGGTTATATTAAAAAGCCTTAACTTTTTAACATTTATCATCATTTCATCAAGTGAATCATCAGTGAAAGTGAAAAGTTATTTACTTTTAAAAAGTGATTTAATGTAAAATTGAAAATTTAGTAAAGTTAAACTTTTTTCAAAACTTAAACATTTTCAAAAGCGTAGTCTTGCGCATGCGCAAAAAAGGGTTGCACCATAAATTAGATCACATGGGCCTATTAAAAGGGAATTCCAATAGTGTTGGATTGGATTGGTTTCTTGTAAATATTTTTTATAAATCAATATTTTTATTATTGGCTATTTCTTTTAAAAAGTAATATCTTTCTTTCAATAATCAATAATAATCAATATTTTGTCAATTGAAGAAAAGTTTTC
This sequence comes from Trachelipus rathkii, assembly GCA_015478945.1. Classification (NCBI taxonomy): domain Eukaryota; kingdom Metazoa; phylum Arthropoda; class Malacostraca; order Isopoda; family Trachelipodidae; genus Trachelipus; species Trachelipus rathkii. The sequence goes on along the minus strand of JABUQX010105938.1, from coordinate 11,566 downwards.
TGAGTGAGTTTGATGGATTTCTTTAAGACTGTATTTTAGGCTTAATTATTTTATATAATTATTTGTAGTAATTAATGTTTAATAATAACAATAACACAGTGTGGTTGCGTTTCCTTTGCAAAAATGTTTAGTTAATGAAATTGCAAAAAATAATGGTAAACTAGTGCTACACCAACTAGAGTAATGTTTATCTGTTTTTTGCCAAACAATTTTTTGAAGGCCTAGGGTAGTTTTAGGCCTATATATTTTTATATAGAAATTTTCAACCTAATTTTGTAAGAAAATAGTTTTGATTAAGTATTTTTGAATAAAATGGACAATTTTGTCAAATTAAAAAAATTAGAGTATAATATAAAGACTCGTATTACTAAAATAGTAAATAAATTAAATGAATTGAAGACTAATGAGAGTTTGGGAATTATGTTTTGCAAAACTCAAATAAATGAAATAAACAATCTAATGTTAAAAATCAAGGAATTAGATGACAAACATTATCAATGCATATTTAATGCGAAACTGTGATTATGAAGGCCTAAATATTGGGCATTCTTGCTATTAGCACCAAAAGTCAAAAGTGACTTATTTAGAACTAGAAATTAAATTAAGTGATTTTAATGAATTTATTTTAAGTAAACAGGCTGCTAAAACAAAACCTACTATTTCAGATAGTTTTGTGGAAGCCTTAAATAATATTGATCACACTACTAATGTAAAATTGCCCACAATGAGCTGTGCTATTTTTTATGGAGATTTGAATAAAATTAGTTTTCAAGTTTTTTTAAATCAGTTCATGAATATAGTTGGCAATAACCCTAAACTTTTTGTCTCACATTTATCAATAATACCAGAACATTATAAAGTAGCTTTAGAATTGCTAAGGGATGAATATTTGGATATAGCTACCATTACTAATGACTTGTTTGCTTCTTTAATAGCTATTAAAATAGAATCCAAATATGATAAAGATTTTATTTCCTTAAAAAAGGCATTAAATAAAATCAGGGCCATTATTTACGATCTTAAAGTGCATAAATTGGATTTCACCATCTCAGAAAGTCCAGGCTGTTGTTTGTTGTCGCATATAATAGTAAATAAGCTACCAAAAGTATTTATGAAGGACCTGATAAGAAAAAGTAGGGCACAATTATCATGATATTAACAAAATTATTGATGATTATCTGGATATAGTTCAAACCTTAATTATTACTAGTTCTTCCTCAGAAAGAACAGTAGGTGCCAAATCACTCAAAAAGTAAAAGTACAACACTTGATCACTCCTACAAAGAAAAAAACACAGCACATACTATACTAATAGGTAAACAGCATTCTCTGGCAAATTTTCAAACCTCAGGCAATAAAGTAAAAGAGGTTGAAAAAAAAGTGTAAATTAAGCTTTGGGCCTCATTCTTTGTGACTGTGTCCTGTAGTATAACACATTTTGAATGGATCAAATTAAATTGATAAAAGCACTTATGGGTTATGTGTAAATCAGTGTGTGCTGGCAACAATCTGCAAGCCCAGCTGGGATTTGGTAACAATAATAAAATGAGATACCATGTAAGTTAAGTGAGAAGATAGGTCACACACTATATATACACAACCAATATTAATTTTAGTCAATATAATCGATGAGTGGTAAAATACGAAGCAACCATTGAATGACATTCCATCAAAGTTTGGAGAAATGAGTCACAATTCCTCCATACCACTTCCTTAAGACATGGTCTAAGCAATGGTAATCGAAAAATACTTCAAGTAGATGTTTAATCGATACAGCCTCTCTGACATAAGACCAACTGTAGAGGGCACTTTGATTAAGCAAGGCGGGAATGAAAGAGCAAAAATGATCTCTAAATATTCATGAATTTTACTATTTATTTAGATAGAGTACAAAATCATTTCTTTAGTGCATCAGTTTCACTTAACCATCCAATCAAATTCCTGAAATAAATTAAAGAAATGATGTAATCGCCACAAATCTTAGTTATAGTTATTTGTTAATGAAAAGAACAAATGTATACTTAAAACATTTAGCAAGACCAGAAAATTGGTATTTCCTGTTACAATTGAACTCGTCCACGAAGAAAGTCACAAATTTTCCTTCTAAAAGATCGAAACATAAAAAGCCAAATAGCAATTTATACATTGTAGGCTTCCACATTATATAAACATCAGTAATGTTATATTCATGTACACATTTATAATATATAGCTGACAAAACAATTACATAGATAATAAATGCGTAGAATCCACTTTTAACGACAGTTTAAAAATATAAATAGATAATGATAATAAATAATAATAATAATATAATAATCAATAAATAATAATAGTATTATTATCTATTATACCAACAGTTTTGGTGAATAGACACATCGCAAATCGAGAACTGCAGACTTTTCAAAAAAGTAAGTCTGAGAAACGAAGTTTTTCAGTTGCTGTCATTTACTCATGGGAATGACGATCCGATAATTTATACAGAAATTTTTCGATCGAGGGCCGCTACAGTCATCATACAACGTAAATATAGACAAAATGAAAGAGCATATTTGCAATGGCAAATGTTGAGCCATTACTGTTAGCAATGACAGTTAAATGAAGCAATTGTTATAGTATACGTGTATAATTGCATTAGCATCACGGCAGGCACAATCAATTGAAGTTCCTACTCCCCCATCCAAACCCACATCATTCAGAGATTGTCCAGACAAAACTCGTACTCTGTCCTCTCCATCACCCTATAGATGGGCCATATGGTCTCACTCACACATATCCTTTGTAAGTGGAGAGTGAAGTGAGCCGGTTAAGAAGTAACCACTGCTATAAACACTTCACCCTCCTTCAATTGCTAAAGTTTTATTAGAATAAAAATATGTAGGAGAAAGGAGGTAAATAAAATAAGGGAAAGTTTACCTTCGTTGGTTAATTTTGCTTAGAAGCTTCTGCTGAATACCTCGGTTGTTTGAGAAGATAGTAATTAACCATGCAAGCATCAAGCGTTCTCCCAACTCCAAGGTAAAAGGCGGGACTTTGTGGTTGCTCACTGATTACGTGTATTTTGGGGTGTGAAGTCAAGCAAGAGTTTATTATATTGTTATATAGTAAATTAGAAGGTGAATAAAAAGGGAATAAGGGATAGCTTTATTAACAAAAGAGAAGTGATATATTTTCAGTATAGAACCTTTTTCACCATAATATAAGAAGGATTTTTTATACAAGAGTTTTGAGATTGTTCAAAAATCAAGAGAACAATCAAAACCTCAACAAATACCATAAGAAATACTCACAGTTTATTTATACTTATAATTAAGATTATGATATGATTGTTCCTAAAGCAGGGGAACAATTTGGATTCGAATACATTAAGAAATACCTTAAGATTGAAACTGATATTTTATTGTTATTAGGATTTGATTTGATACTGCAAATCGTACACTTGGTAAAATTTATTTAAACTTAACTTAAATTAAGAGTATGGGTGCTCGTCCCATAAATTAGGAGTTAACTTTGTTGGTCTCAATACAGCTAGCGAGTATTGATTATCTTGATTCAAAAGCACAATATGGTCTGAAGGTTTAAGCCAGGGGATTAAAGCTAGATATAAAAAGCTGGATATAAAAAGCCGGATATAAAAAGCCCTATTAAAAATAATAGAGAATTAGCTTCATGATATTCATTAATAATTATAATTATTTATAACCTATTTATTGATTTATGATTACTTTTATATGGTTTTAAGAGAAGAGATTAAGTTTTCTTACCCTATCATTAATAATGTCGGGAAGAGGCTTTTCTTTTACTGAAAGAATGGGAACCTTTCACAAATTCACAAATAGACTGTAGTATGAGGAAATAACTGTAAATAATTTGGATTTATAAGCTAAGTTAATTTAAATGGCTATTTGTATATAATTAAAATTATTAAGCTTAAATTATATTTTATTAAATTTGTTTGTTTATAAACTTGTAGTACTGACCTGCATAAACTTCAGTTTCAGCATACAGGTCTTGGTACTTTTTGTTAGTTGTTAGAGCCGTCTTTGTTTAGAATATTAATCAGGCTTCACTTGCTTACTCTCTCTTATACAAACACTTCTCTGGTTTGTTGGAGATTCTTGCATTTCTATATAATAACTATTAATAACTTAAATATGCTAGATTGTACTAAATCAAGAGAAAGTACCCTACCATCCTAACCCTCTGCATTAATATTAAGAACATTTGAAATTATAGCATTATCATTAGTGATTTTCTCTCTCGACTCATCGCTTAAGGAACTGTAACCAACAACTCGTTATGATGACAAACTCTCGTGCGCTAATAATCTCCCTCTTATACACATATATATGAAAATCATCTCCACCTCCGTCAAAACTTTAAATTCTTTCCTATACTAGCATACGTCTCATGAATCATTACTAGATATAATCAAGTACTATATTATATGTATATTAATAATATATATATAAATATATATTTTATATATATATATATTATATATACCGCGTATATATACTATTATATATTATTATGTCATGGGACCGCTCCTCCTATTTGCAAATTTTGCTGTTGCCACACCCCTCAATCCTCCATATCTTCATTGATTGTTTCCATCTGGACCCTATTCGCCGTCATCATTTTCTAACTTTACGGTCCATAACACCTTCTGAAGATGATTCCCATATCTTGTCTGATTCTTCCCACTTTACAGTAACTATATTTCTTGTATCTTCAGAAGTGAAGTATTCCTTTATGTAACATTTGATTTGTTATGTAATCTTAGGACTTATTTATAATACAAGGGTATAATTTTATTGTAGTTTTTATTAATTTTTTAACTGACTAGAATAAGTTTCAAATTTTCTTTCGCCCCATTCAACAAAAAATCTCCCCCCCCTTTTGGGAACACTTTGAAACATATATAATTGACAGGCCCTCCCATGTGCTGATTTTTTCTCAGACCCAAATATCCTGGCCGTTACCTCTGTAGCTGTGGGGTCCTGTACTCACTGGGATCTCCAACAAGGCCTAATATAGTCTACTAATTTATATATAGTATATATATATATATATACGTATATATATAATAAGAATCCCGTTTTCTATAATATGTATGTATGCACTATGTTATTATATCATCTCCACCTAGTATCAGTCTATCACGACCACTGTATTAATATACGATATATAATACTGATTATATATTAATATACTATATCCTTCTCTGTCAACACATAATGTGATAGCTCTATGCCGTGCCCTCGTAAGTAAGCCTAGGTATTCTATATACCGCTTTACTGCATTATACGGAACTTAAGATTATTATACTGAATTTATATTCACTCTATAACTCAGTATATATATATATATACTGCACCTCTGCATATATCTAAAACGTTTTAGTTATGATACTCTGATCCCGCGTAGTCCATACAATTATTCTCAAGATGCCACATATCCTGATACCAACTTATTTTGCTGATACCCCATGTGCTCACGGTACTTTCATTATTCATATATGACTAAGTCTAAGTGCGCACCTTAACAGCTGTATTATATATGCGACTTTTTATTGATTGTCATCACGGTGATCATATAGATATATTTTATTTAGATACTATAATGTATTTTTATAGGTGTGATACATATTATATATATATTATATATATATATATATTATAGATATAATTAATAATATGTGTGGTGTGTGTGATGCATAGATACTCGGAAACTCATACTCTCGATCCGCCATGCCGGCAATGCGATTATTAAAGAATGTGCTATGCTCTCCGCGCTTTGCTCTGCGATGTTGCCACGAACGGAGCTAATCTATATGTCGATGATATGATATAAGTATCTCTCTCGCGCTCGTTATACATGAAATTTGATCAACTACTTTAAATGACGAGGACATGGCGACTTGACCAACTGTGCAGTGTAAATGATGCACTCATGAATCTCACAGCATTCGAAGTTCATATAATTTGAGTCAACTGTTATCAAGAGTGCCAACTCGCTTGAATGTACACTTCATATGATGGAAAAATTGGTATTGCTCAAAGAACCTGCTTACTTTGTACGTCATCGTTCGTTTCCAACAGGTTGAAAATTTTTTATAATGTGGAAAATTTGACAAATATCACACATCATTAACCATTTAAACCCATTTGAATTAAATAACAAAAAAAATCGCGCCTCTAAAGCTTCTGTCTCCGATGTAATACCTTAATCTCAACGCTAAGGAAGCATTTTGAACCATTCTTCAAATGAAAATGATGCGATTTAAAAGAATGAAAGATGTAATAAACTAGAGCTAAAACGCTTTGGTTCTGTGGAAATTAATGACCATCATACTATTTGCAACCTACTTAGATCCCCATTATAAAGGCAAGTATTTATTAGAACAGTTAAATCGTCACTTTGTGTTGCAAGGAAAACTTCGATCCGAACAGTCTATTAATTCGCACCCCATTAAAAGGAAAAAAACGAATATACAGAACAACACCTTCTCTCACAACTAAATCAATAAGATTCACGGAAAGAATTTCTACAGTCCAGTAGTGATGAAGAAACAATACTCATTACCATAAGATGTAGTGCAAAATGATTGAAAAAACTATCACCAGAAAACATTAGATTAAAGTGAGATCCTATCAGTTGGGTGGAAAGTTAAGCAAAAATGTTATTTACCCACGGCTTTTTTTGGAGTTTAAAAAACTTTTTTTGGGGGCCCAAAAGGGGGGAAATACTTGGCCTGTGACCAAACTAGTGTTATAGTGAGAGAGTATTTTTAGCAGTTCTGGGCTAATATATGATGAAAGAAGAAACACTCTCAGCAGAAAAGGCAGAAAAATTTGATGTTTTTCAAGCCACAAAACTTCCTATGTTTGATTTTCAGTACTAGTTGCAAAAAAGTATATAAATCCATTGTAAAATCTCTTTCTTAAGGGCGCGAGGTTGGGGAAAGAGGGATGTGGTTATGATTTGAGGTTTGGGTCCCGTCCCGCCACCTGTTGGTAATACAATTTTATCAATAGATTGTTGCTAAACCTCGAATATATATATATATATATATTATTATAAATCATATATAGTATATATATTGATATATATATTATATACTATATATATATATATAATATATATATATATATATATATATATATATATATATATATTATACATATATATATATATATATTATATATATATATATATATATATATATATATATTAATATATATATATATATATATATATATATATAATTATTATAATATATATATATATATATATATATATATATATATATATATATATATATAGGGTGATTCATTTGGAGTTTTTTTTTACGATGGAAAATAAAACGCATAGCATTGAAGCTTATGGTGAAAAGTTTATTATGAGTCCAAAGAACAATGTATGGCATTTTCTTTAAAGATTCTCATTTAAATGTTGGCCGCGACTAAGTTCTAAATGGTCCCATCGTGAAGGTCCAATTCGCTGGACGACGCGTTTTGAGCATAAGAGACCGGTTTATGTCGCGAAATAACTGTGACAATGTTGGTTTACTAAGCATCGATGGAGGCTGGCTTATCCCTTAAGACCATTGACTTCACGTAACCCCAAAGAAAAATATCCAATGGTGTAATATCGCACGATCTAGGAGGCAGGTCCAAAAACGTGAAAGTCAATTGCTCATATAATGAATTTTCAATAGTTCCATTTGGCTTCTCACGCTATATGGCAAAGTCTTGTTAAGCCCATGGTTTCCGTGAGCTTTGGTTTCAACAAGACAGCGTAACTTGCCATACACAACACGATTCTTACGTGGTTACTTGTTTACAAACAATGGGAATCAGCTGCTGAGAGGGAGCCACTCGATTGGGTAAACAGAAAAAAAATTAAAAGAATAGTTTATATACCAAATAATTGCATGATCAACTATTGTGATGGAGGTTATCGATTTGGAAGAAATTAAATTTAAGCTAATTTTATTAAATGCAATATTCAAGAAATTTAACCTGCCACAATTTCAGATCTTTTTTTCTGTAATAATTTTTGTTAGAACGTTCTAATTCATGCAAGCACAGGGGAAATAGCAACCTTATAGATTTAAGGAAATTCTCTCTTAACGTTTGGTAAGCATTCTTGCGATTTTGCGCTAAGTTTGACAAAACGGATCTCTAACTATGGTTTTCTTAATTTCATATGAAAAAATTGACAAAACGTAAACGCCTTTATTTTAGAAAGTGTTTGTCCGTGTCATTTAGTGTATGCTCCTCCTTGATAACTAAAGGTTCATCTTTAACTCGAAATTCGTGCATAAACGAACGCGATTTCTTTAAGAGTTACTTTTGTTTACAAACAATTGGAATCAGCTGTTGTTTATGGACCACGGGGTTTTGGAATAACCAAATAAAAAAATAAATTGTTTATCATACAATTAATAGATCAACTATAAGGACATATTTTATGGGTTTAGCAGCTGGTAGATTTTAAGCTAATTTTTTGAATGAAACATTCATCAGATCAAAAGAACCTACCACGCCGCATCTTGTTTGTTTAATTTTGTCAACCACGTCCAAAATTTGGCAAGCACGGGAATAGCAACCTTATAGAATTAAGGAATCCTTACGTTTGAGTGACCAATTTTCACGATTTTTGCGCCTAAGTTTGAAAAAAAACGAACGCAAACTCTTCTTACGTGTCGTAAGCACAAATGCAAAAACGAAACGGTTTTAATACAGTAGGTCAGATAGATACAGAAAATATCACAAAATTGATATATATTATATATAAAGTATATATATATATATATATATATTATATAATATATTATATATATATATAATTATATATAATATATAGATATATATATATATATATATATATATATATAATATATATAAAATGCAAATTAAAAACAAGAAGAATATGAAACTTTAATTTCTAGAAAGGGTGAATTGCTGCGTCTCTCGAAGTCGTCGAGATCATGAAGAAATTTAAATTCCTTTCGTCGATAGGAAGGGCTGAAACCCTCCTTCTATAATCCTACTTTTTCGCGAATGGTTTTTGAAAGCTCAAAATTTCAACTTACACACCACCCTGCACCAAATGCGGGACATGATGATATATATATATATACCTATATAGTATATATATATATATATATATATATATATTATATTATAATATATATATATATATATATATTATATATATATATATATATATATACCGTATATATATATATATATATATATTATATATATATATATATATATATATATATTATATATATATATATATATATATATATATATATATATATATATATATATATATATATATATATATATACCGTACTAAATATTATCTTTATATATACATTTATATTTATATGTATATATCAGAGTTAGGGTTAAATATTAGCAACGTTGCCATATAATGAAATCAACTTTAATTTATGTTGATTAAGCAATTCAAGGTATCAGCAAATTTTACTGATACGATACTACTACTCTCAAAATTTCCGATACACCGATACTGATACCTCAAAAATCGACCGATACCACTCATTACCGATACTGATACCAAAATTTTTAGTTTTAACTTAATAAAAAAGAAACATAATAAAAAATATATGGAAGTTCTATTCATAAATATATATATTAATATATATATGGCTATATATATATTATATATATATATATATATATAACCGGTATATATTATATATATATATACGGGTCATTCCATGTCAAGTGGACCATCTCCTTACCATCTCTAAATTTGATAAAATTTGATACACATGTTCCTATGCCCTAGAAACTAAGATCTGCCAAATTTTAGGTTCCAGGACCCATTTCCCAAAGAAATAGGGGCGATTGACGTTCATTTTAGTCCAAAATGTTCAAAATAATTTATTCTTTCATCATCTCAATTTGAGTTTTAATTTTAAAACTATTTAAGTACTAGTTATGAAAATGCACAGATACACAGATCTTTGTCCATTAAACATAGCTAATTTGAAAGGATAAAGGGTGATAGTTGCATAATTTTTTAGCAAATTAAAGGCAAAGTTAGGAAAAATGCAGTTCTCTAAAAAAAATTTACTGCAAATGTGAAACATGCCATGAACCCTGTGAAATGGTTGGGAAAGTGGCTCGGTGCCATTAAATCCTCTTGGTGGAATATAAAAGGGACTAAGTCTTGAGTGCACTAGGGTTATTCGTTCACCTTGCTGATAATTGATAGTATGCTGAAAACTCATCATCTGAAATAAGACGGTATAGACTCTAAGTTACAATTGTCGCTTTCAGCTGTACAATCTTAGGGGCCATGTCTGGGTGGTGAGAATCTTGATTCAAAATGAGGCCATGAATGCACTAGGGAGCTTGCTTTGTTTTTGAAGAAAACGCATAAATGAGAGAATAAAAAAAGAGTACATTGCATTGGTTTAGGTCATATGGAAAGGATGGGATGACAGTCAGTTGGTTTAGCGGGACCTATATAGCGGTGTGTTGCTGAAAATCGACCAGCCTGACGAGACTGGAAGAAAAAGTGGATTGGTCAGTAAACAGGAATTCTGCAAGAGGGGAATGAGCTTGGAAGAAAGGAATGAACTAATAGGAGTGTTGAATGGCGAGGTTTGGATGGGCGGGTATCTGTTGTGGCCTGGTCCCAGGGAATAAAACACCCACACTGATGAAGGATACCACAGTGAGGGTTCTTCAGTTCATTGAAACCCTAGGGTGGATTTTCTGACTTGCAATAAGTTCTCACTAGGTATTAAAGGGGACCAGTGAGGGGAGGTTTTCTCTTTCTTAATTGCCGTCACTATCTGTGTACATTTTTTGTTTTAAAGGCATTTGTTACGCATCCCCACCCCAAATTTGTACTGCAATGTGTACATGCCGCAGTTCCTGAGCGAAACATTTTCAAGGATTCATACTTAATAGTTTTTTAAAACAGTAGCATCTTATTAGTTTGTAAAAGGTTCAGCACCCATAGTGCCTTCTTTTTACCAGATATTATAGCCTAAGCGTAGCCCACAAAATTTTTTTTAGCCAAATTTACCTATATCAAGGTTCAAGATTTATTAGGCAAAATAACTTATTGCTGGGAGTGTTAATCCTTCGCATATTGCAAAAGGTGTGGCAATTTGTTGAGTAATTGTCAAAATTATCTTGATTTATTTGGATTGTTAAATATATTTTCTGTATTTAATTACAGTATTTAATAATTATTTTAATTTTGTGATAATTTAAATTAAATTAAATTTCCCAAAGCCATAGGCTAAAGTTTGGCCAACTTTATAATTTTTTATATATCCCTAGCCAATGCTAAGCTAGATTTAAGTTTGTTTAAATTTTTACTTGGTTTAAGATATTAGTTTATTTCTTTTTAGGCTTTAGTGATATTTAAACTGTAGTTGGTAAATTAATAGGTACAAGTAAGTAAAGTTAATAATTTAAAGTATGTATGCTCCTGTGTGATAACTGTGGGACTTTGAGAGGTGAATATGTGGGCCCTACTTGTGTTTTGAATGCAGAGAATGGGT
>JABUQX010105937.1:12500-17500 GCA_015478945.1 Trachelipus rathkii | reverse complement strand
ATAATAATAATAATAATAATAATAATTATAAAATAATAAATAATAATAATAATAATAATAATAATTAAATAATAATTATTATTATTATTATTATTATTATTATTATTATTATTATTATTATTATTATTATTATTATTATTTTATATTATATATTTTATTATTATTATTAGTATTATTTTTAAGGTTAAAATTTATTGATTATTATTATATAATTATTATTATTAATTAACATTAATCTGGATTCTTATATTATTTTTTGATTATTATTATATTATTATTACAAATGATTATTATTATTATTTATTATTCATTTATTAATAATATTAAAAATTTATATACATAAAAAAAATTATATTATTTGCTGCATTATAAAAGTTACTTGATACTTTCACGTTTTACATCAAGGACAAATTATTGTCATAGTAGAACAAAGACAAGTGTAACTTACTACCTATTCGTGCCTTAGTAAGTCTGTGGAGAGGTGCTTTAAATTGGTTTGATTTCCAACATTAGCTTTTTCTTCAATTTGATTGTTTAGATTTGTTCTTAGAAACTCAGAGGTGTTTTATGATTAATTTGTATAATTTCTTACTAGGGATGAGACTTAAGGAGATGTCATATTTCAATATGTTAAATTTTTTAAGCAGATTTGGTGTTTGACTATAAAAATATCTTTTTCCACTAAGTGGAAGCATAATACGCCTCAGCATTGTTACAATTGCATAGGTCTTTATGTTACTAGTTGTCCATATACCAGAAGGAAGCAAATTAAATTGGGATGAATGTTAGCAAGATATATCTTTTTCGTATTATATATTAATGGGATATATTTTGTAATTTTGCAGTATTATATATATATATATATATATATAGATATATATATATATTATATATAATATATATATATAATATAATATATATATAATATATATATATATATATATATATATATATATATATATATATATATTTTGCTAGTTTGTTTATTAGTTTTTGTGTTCTTTAAAGGTTAATTTTCATCAGTTATTTTTCATTTCACGTATTTTTGCATTATTTGTCCAAGTTAATTCTGTGTCATTTATTTTCCTTTTATAATTATTTTCTACGATTCTGTTTCTTATTATAATGTATGAAGTTTTCTGCAAATTTAATAATGACAGTTTGTTTGCGTCAATCCATGTTGTGATGTTTTATAGAGTACTTTAAACTTCTTAAGAAAGGGTATTCGGGGTTTTTGTCATTAACTAAAATAAATATATTATCTGATAAAAATACATAGAAGGAGTTGTGAGAGTTGATTAGATCATTTGTGTATATAGAGAAAAGTAGTGGTCCTAGTACAGTACCCTATGTAACATTCATTTTAGTTTGTTGTGTATCAGAGATTGTTTCACCCTACTTGACATACTGAGTTCTTTCCTTCAGATAGGTTTTAAAACATTGTAAATTGATGCCGTTGAAGCCTAGCTTATTTAATTTGAGTATCAGGACATGATGGTCTATATATAGCATCAAAAGCTTTCATGAAATCTGGAAACAAGAGAGCAGATGACTCCTTATTTTCTAAATTTTTATAGGTTTACAGTTAGAGGATAAGTTTGCCATAAGTTGACAGCCCTCTATCAAATCCAAATTGAAAGTCGCTAAGTAGCTCATTTATATTGAAATATTCGATTAGTTGCTTGAATACGATTTTTTCCGAACATTTTGGTAATCTGATTTGTAATTCATATTGGTCTATAATTTAAAAAAAAAAAAAAATAGGAGCCACACGGGAAATTTTGAGAGTGGTTCGAAATACAACTGAGAGAAATGAGGCATTGGTTAAGTTTGCAATGGAGTGGATATGGTGTCTGCAAAGAGCTTATACTTGTGGTTTCGGATACTAGAGATATCACATTTTTTTATTTTATTCGAACATTAGCTTGCTTTCCTTCAATTTGATTGTTTAGATTTGTTCTTAGAAACTCAAAGGTGTTGTTATGGATTACTTTGTATATTTATCTTACTAGGGAGAGATTAAGGAGTTGTTCAAATTGCAGTATATTAAGTTTTTTAAGCAGAGTTGGAATCTAATGGTGTAATATTTTCAAATGAAAATTGATAGTTGTATTGTGGTGAAAAAGTTGCAAAGTCTACTTGAATTAGCTGTTTGTTTGCCAGTAGATCAGTTCCAATATTAGCGAAATATTTATTGAGTATATCAGCGATTTCTTTTGGTCATTTGAGACTGCTGCACATATTTCTAGTTATTTTATAATATTTGTATTTTCCTTACTTTTATTGATTAGATTGTCATTTATGATCCATGTTTCTTTTGAGTCTGTTTGTGTCGCCAACTTTATCTGTTTATTATAGCCGCTTCGCCTTTTTCAGTTATACTTTTAAATGGCTCTCATAATTATGATATAATTGAAAAGGGATAGTACTCTGTTTATAGTTACGGTAGAGTTTGTGTTTTTGGCTTATGAAATTTAATAGACCCAAAGTTAACCAGAGGTTTTAATTATTTTGCAACCTAATCTTTTGTCCTTATTTGGAAGTTTCATTATAGCATTTTTAAAGGAAATTTGTGAAAGTGGTAAATTTCGTGTCTATCTCTGTTTGCTCGTCAAATATAAAGGAAAAGTTAATTCCTTTCACTCTATATACGAATGCCATATCTCGGTGTTCATCATCAGCCCTATATTTTACAGTTGTTAGTTTTTGAGTCTTATTTAAACTACATTGTAAAAGGAAGGGAAAATTATCAGTAATAGCAGTCTTAATTAAAATTGCCGTAAGATCGCAATCTAAAGTTGACCAAATATAATCTATCAAAGTTGAATTTCTGCTTTCGTTTTTGCTTTGTCTTGAAGGTTGAGTTATGTTGTTTTAAAACCGTGTGAAGTCATTAGGTTCTGTAAAGCGTTGGTCCCAAATGAGGGATTATTGTTTAGCAAATCAATGTTAGAATCGCCAGTAAATTCTACCTTTGAGTTTTTTTTTTTTAAGTGGGCTTGAATCAGTGATTTAAGAGAGTTTATAAACTCTACTCGTGAGGAATTAGGAGGTCTGCAAATTGCAGCAAGAAATAGTTTTATTTGCGTTTACATAAATAGCAAAAGCTTCAATATTGTCATTTTCTATTGATGTGTAACTTTAATTTTATTGTAATAACTTTAATTTTATCGCCAAAATAATAATAATAATAATAATAATAATAATAATAATAATAATAATAATAATAATAATAATAATAATAATAATAATAATAATAATAATAATAATAATAATAATAAAACTGAATGCAAATAATATATCTGCTTTGATTTATGACACGCCAAATGCTATAAATTTTACATATATATATATATATATATATATATATATATATATATATATATATATATATATATATATATATATATATATATTCTGTGGTAGGAAAGGCCGGACGCACACAAGAAATAAAGTTCATTAAAGTTTGGGAAGTATTGCGAATCTTAACAAAATCAGTGATCAAAATGCAACGATTAACGGTGTATGAAATTGTGCAATTCAAACAAAGTGTTCAAGACTTAACCAGCAGAGTGCATCTAAGAATGAGCATAGCTTCTTAGTTTGAGGATAAAGAACTGAAGAGGGAAATGATGAAATTATATGTAAATATATATCACGTGATCTCCTTTCAAACGAGGAGGTATACGATTTGATAGTTCAGAAGAAGTCTTCGTTGTGATTATCATTTTATAAAGGGAATGATGCAACAGTTCGTGAGCAGAAAGGTAGTGGAGGAGCGCTGAATGAGTGAAGGTACCATAAACATGGGACGTGTACTCCATACAAGAAAAAGAACAAAAAGAACATGAGGTGATATATGGGAATAAATCCTGAATAATTCTCAAAATGTGGGACGTGTATTCCATACAAGAAAAAGAATCAAAAGAACATGTGGTGATGGATGGGAAGAAATCCTGAATAATTCTCAAAATGTGGGATGTGTACTCCATACAAGAAAAAGAACAAAAAGAACATGAGGTGATGGATGGGAATAAATCCTGAATAATTCTCAAAATTTGGGACTTGTACTTCATGCAAGAAAAAAAGACTTGTGGTGATGGATGGGAAGAAATCTTGAATAATTCTCAAAATGTCAAACGTTTCGGAATCTTGATCCGTAAGAGAAGAAAAAATGTGCTTTCCAAGAAAGAGAGGTTTGAATTGTGTATTTTCGAATAACTTATTATAGTTACTGTATCTGTGAAGATGACTATGTCGATTGATAAATGAAAGAACTGAGTTTTTGAGGGACTGAAAACAACCATGTTCTGTATTACCCAGTTAAAATTACCTGAAAATATAATAATAATAATAATAATAATAATAATAATAATAATAATAATAATAATAATAATAATAATAATAATAATAATAATAATAATAATAATAAAAATAATAATAATAATAATAATAATAATAATAATAATAAAAATAATAATAATAATAATAATAATAGAAATAAGAAACTCGTGCCACAGTTCGTTGATCCCAATAAAATATTCTCTTTCCAAAATTTAGAGCTCATTTGGATTTAATATATAATGCTCTTTTTTCAAAATGTTATATATATATATATATATATATATATATATATATATATATATATATATAAAAATATATATATATATATATATATATATATATATATATATATATATATATATATATATATATATATATATATATATATGATATATATATATATATATATATATATATATATATATATATATATATATATATATATATATATATATATATATAACTATATGCTATATATATATATAATATATATATATATATATATATATATATAATTTTCGATCTCGGGATTAAGGTTCCTTTCCGATCTCGTTGTTGAGGCTATGTGGTGAGAATGAAATATAAATATATATATATATATATATATATATAAATATATATATAACATCACCATAGATATGTGTAGATAAAATGTA
>JABUQX010105936.1:27500-36561 GCA_015478945.1 Trachelipus rathkii | reverse complement strand
CTATTAACTCGTCTCTACCTTTTTGATACTTTAATTCATGGGAAAAACTCTCCACATCTATCCTTTTCTGTCTAAAGAAAACCCACTTCTTCCTCCTTTTATATACATTGGTTTTCGACTCGAAAATTAGCTACACTAACTGGCAGTAACTGCCCTCTATCTTAGAGCCTTTCGAGTTTCTCATCTCTTAATCTTAACAGAAACTCAATTTCTTTTTCCCTTTCATCAAACTAAAATATCCTCCTTATGTCATTAATTCAGCATTTCGCAAGGCCAAAAAATTCTATAATAGTAACCCTTCCATTCCTCACACCACTTTTTCTTATCTTCCCATTCCTTATAAATTAAATCATCAATAAAAGAACATCTTCCCAAAAATATTTTTCGCTTTTATAAAAGTATACATTTCCCTTGAAAAACGTGGGTTTTAACCACCCTAAAATTCAATACTTATCAAAGCAATGCATTTATAAATGTCCCTGCTGATGACTGTTCCATCTGTTTACATCGGCCAGACTAATGATCTACCCAGACGAGTTACATGATCTTATCAAAGACTCTTATCAAAGACTCTCTTAATTCAGCTTTAACAGTCCATCGAACTCTGCACGACCATATAAATTCAATATAAATTCCGTTTCTCCATTGAAATACATCATTAAGTCTATGAAGGGAAAATCAAGGAATCGTCATTATATACCGAATACTAGTTACTTTTAATAATACCGGCGAGTGGCCTTGACTTATTCAAAATTCTATACTCCTATATTCAGGATGCCTTAAGGATGTGAAGAGGAGGGCAGGGCCAACTAATTAACAATATTTTTCATTTAACTTTTTTATATTTTTTGCGATAATATTATGTCCTTCCATTCGGACAGAGGCTTTGATTGTCTTAGGCGACAGCTAAATGGCTTTACTTTGTTTCATTGTTTATATTTTCTAATTTGGTCGTGATGTTTTATTAAAGTATTATTTTAAGTGCCTAGGGTGTCTCCAATGTATATTATATAATTATGATATATTATATTAATATTTATATATATATATTATATATATATATATATATATAATTATTTTATATATATATATATATATATATATATTATATATAATATATATAATATCTATATTTATATATATATCTATATATATATACTTTATATATATATATATTATATATATTAGTATTTATATATATATATTATATATATATATTATGTAATTCAATTAAAAATAATTTTTGAAAAGAGATTCGGGAAATGTTTTGATTATTCTTGAAGATTTTTTACTTTAAATAAATAATCATTAATATTTTACAATATATACTTATTTCCGTTTTTCCGAATTTCGTTTTATATATTCAATTTCGAATATTTTATGTTTAAAAACGTCGGGAAAAAATCTATAATTTGGCCTCGATTTTTAATTTGAAAATCAGTGTAAATACCACAAAAAATTGATTATATTTAGGTATGTTTATTATATTTGCATCATTAAACAAAGGGAGTAATGGAAATAAATTATATTTTTTATTTTTGGTTTTGATTTAACCCTCTATTATTTAGTGTAAATTTAACAGTTAAACCCCGGTAGAAAACCCCGGTTTTTCCTGATTTTGGCCGGGGCCGGGGCCGGTGCCGGGGCCCCGGTCGGTCCCTATCCAGGACAACTAGCATTTTTGGATCCAGACCATAATCTCACTAATAACATTAACACAGGTAACAACATACCCTCATTGAAAAACCCTAGCGCTCTTCAATAGTGCCCCTCTTAAGTTTCCTATCTATGCGCATTCTTAATGATTCACTACGCCTCATCCTATCCATTCACAACTTTTGCCTACTACACTCTCAATCCATCAATTCAATCCCTTCTCTCATCTCGAACAATCTATTCCAGATTATCATTATCTTTTAAACTTTCACACTTACTTGTTCCAGTTGCTCACCTATTCTTATATTGCTTCTCACATCGACGGACTTCATTACTTATACTCCACTCACTGGTAGAGAATGTTCTACTTAAATCCACCCTCGACCTACTATCCTGCGAGCCCCACCTCCTGCCAAACTCCCTTTTTAAAAATCTCTACTCAAACACCCTTTCGGATTCTACCATACCAATAAACACAACCCCTTTCTCATCCCGCAATTTTCAAATAGCAGGAGCACCCGCTTCACCATACTCTTCCATTCTTTATCATCTACACTTTTCTCTGCCACTCCTAACGTAATTCTTTTCTCAAATCCCATTCTTTCTTACTACGCAACTTAAATCAATGACGTTGAGACATAGCTATCATCCCCTTGCCCTCACTTTCCGCCGTCCTTAATATTATACTCATCATTTCGACTCTATTTTTTCTTAACACGCTCACTCGTCTACGTACTTCTATGATTCCATCATGGAATTTGCCTTAACACTAAACCAATATGTCTACTAGATATTGCCATAGAAGCTTTCTCTATTAGATCTTGTCATACGCTACCCGTGTGCCTAAATTTCATAAAATCTCTGCCAAGTTTACTCTCCTCGTTACTCCATTTTTTTCAATCTATCTCTCGTTCAGGTAAAATTTGATCTTCACTTCCTCTACCACTTATATGCACCTAGCTCTTCACCAATCAGTCCTCAGTCATTCGAGACCTAAATCTTTCAAACCAAGAATACCGAGGACATATATCTCCTATAGACACAATTTAAACTAATTCTTCCTTAGTTTCCTACATTTTTATTTCTTTTTTTCCCCCTTTACCCGTTTTTGTTATCAAATTAAATCACTATAAGGGCTTACTTTATTACTGCTATCGCTCCAATCTCTCGGAAACTTTTATACCCCTACACTCTACAACGCTTTATCTTCTTACACCGTGTAACCATTTAATTTCGAGTTTTTCATCGTAAACACCATCCGTCCCAATTCTCAATTTCTAATGGCTATGCAGATTGGCCCGTGTGACTCTCAGGTCTTAACCTTTTCGCGCGTCCTTACAGAAAGCTTTCCTATATTTACCTTGTAAGCCCCATTCACCGCCGCATTTCTTCACAACTGATTTCAATTTGCCATAACTTTTTTATATCTCGATCTCTGAACTCTTATAATCTTCATTTTTCCTCCTTTATAATTTTCTCTCGCCAAAGATCTTCTTTTGATCGACCCGCGCCTCCTAACTTCTCTTTCTCATTATGCTTTAACACTCACTTCAAGCCTTTCTCTGTTTATACTTATCAATCCTCTTCCTTCACTCTAGTTTCTATCTACTTCCTACCCCCCCCTCCCTCTTTTGTCATTTTTATCGTATCTTTAAAGCACCATCCAATTTCTACTCTTTCTCTCCTCGCGGACTAGAACAAGACTTCCTTCATTTGTTCCCAGATTGTTTCAGTTTCATCTTGTTCACATTCAAACTTATTTATTAACAAGTGCTCCTAAATACTTTTCCTTATTACTTTGTTCACTAAACTCACTCTTAATTCTTACCACTCCTTTCTTTATCTATTCGTCTTCATTCATCCAGACCATAGTTTTACAACTATACATTAACAAGAAACAACATATAATCATGAAAAAATCTATTATCAAATCCCCTCACGGCCCCCCCCCTCCTTTCATTTATTATTGTTTTATTCGTTATTATTAGTATCTCCAAAATGTGGCAACTCTTTCTCTTCTTCTATTTTACTTCATCTCATTATTGATTATTATTGATTTATTATAGTGTTATTATATTATACTTTTGTTTCTATTTTCTATGTAATCTAGTTCTCATTATTCTATCTTAGTCGTCATCCCCTCCGCAATGTCCAAACTAACATATGCTCACATGTCACCTCTCGAATCGTTCCTCGCTTCCTCGCTCCTCGTCAATGTTATGTTACTGTTAAATGTGAATGTTAATCGTTCAAATGGTTAATGTTCATGTTATGTTTATGTTATATGTTCAATGTTAATTCGTATAATTGCTCATTGTTATATGATATAAGATCGTGTTATTGTTACTTTGTCTCATATATTGTTATTATTTCTTCTCCAGTTCATTTCATTTCTCTCATTCTAATTCAGTTTCTTTCATTATTTTATTTAATTCATTCCAATATGCTCTTAATATTAATTATATATTTATTATTATGATTATATAACTTTATTATATGTCAATTGATTTTTGTGTCTTCGTGAATAAGTAGTAGTATCTAAGTCGTCTTCAATCAGTAAGCTTAGCAGCACTCCTTCAGCGATATAACTCTCACACATGATTTTTCTTACTCATCTATTACCATGATACTGTACCTCACAACCTACAACTAAAGTACATGTTGTATCTACTGTGGTCTATTTGCTCTCATTTCTCAGCCTATATTCTCGTTCAACGACATCTGAGTAACCTCTATTCTGAACTTCTATTCCAACATACTCTTCTACCATAACCCATGAACAATAAAATATATAGATAT
The DNA here is from genome assembly GCA_015478945.1 of Trachelipus rathkii. Classification (NCBI taxonomy): domain Eukaryota; kingdom Metazoa; phylum Arthropoda; class Malacostraca; order Isopoda; family Trachelipodidae; genus Trachelipus; species Trachelipus rathkii. The sequence goes on along the minus strand of JABUQX010105936.1, from coordinate 32,106 downwards.
ACACCTTAACAACACAATAAAGTATACCGCGTATCTCCTATTTAGAATTTTTTCACTTTGCAGTGTCATATCTTAATCGCGGGAAAAGGTGCCGCAAATGAGGACCAATAAACATGTTAGACAAATAATTTTAAAATATAATATTGTACAATGATTTGAATTAAAATATTCAATCAGAAATCTATTATAGACTATATATTATCGTCTGATATTCAATCCATAGATGACTCATATAATAATATAATTTTAGAAATGCAAGAATAATATAAGAGATAATATATAATATGATGTAATGCTACATGATCTGTATAATCTATACATGATTACCATTGTCTGATACCCGTACCGTCTTCTGCAAAAGTGCATCGGCTCTTCTCTCGATCTCTGCCTCTTCTCTCTCTCTCTTCGCATAATTATATGAAAACAGATATATGAAAATTGTTATTAAAATTTAGAATAATAAATGTATTTATATATTTAATTTATTATTATATTATTAATTTAATTATACTATTATTATTTTTATTCATTATTATTATTGATTATTATTATTTTATTCATATTATATATAATTATATTTATTTATCTATTATTATTATTTCATTATTATTATTATTTCCATGTGTACTTCCCCATTTGAGCTCATTTCTCTAAGATGCACTTATTGAAAATTGTCTTATTTTATAGATTAATTTATTACATTTTACTTTGTATATAGCAATCATACTTTAATGATGATACTCAATTTGTGACTTTATAAATGAATGAGGGAAATGAATATAGAAGGATGCCTTGCTATAATTTGAATATCTTGGATTTGTGTGTTTCGTGATTCTTAATAGTTCATGATTTTATCCTCTAAACTTTGAAAAGTTTTTCAGTGTTAACTTCGTGTATAAGCATGTTGGACCTTACTCAGGTATGCACTATTTTAGTGTATATCAAAGTTCAATTTATGTATAGATGAATGGGCAACGTTATAAGCAACCTTCAAAATATTCAACCTGTAACTTATACGTTGGTAGATTAGTTATGTATTGTTATCAAATAAATACATTAGCTAAATTATCATAGGATTCTGATCTGTGTGAGATAAGATTATCTCAGCTAACCTATTCGATTTTGACTTTGAAAACTATTTTCAGTTGCTAAAATTTTTGTATTTCACTTGGAAAATATATTGAACATTTAGAAGACAACGTGAATTCTATTTTCAGAAAATCTAAGAAAAAATCTGTTGCGATGATTGAATAAGATATTGCAAATGGACCCGGATTGACTAAGAGATATTTAGAAATATAGAACTGTTGATAGATGTTTCCTTTTGATGAAGAAAATAGGATTCTTTCAACGAAATTCTTTAACGGTGCTGGTACAACCAATAGTTTGTCATTAGTATTATTGTGAAAGTGCAAGTGATGGCAGATAAGGCCTATAAAAGTTGATAGTTATGATGTCAGCAACTCTAATTTTAATTTTTTTTAGAGAATTTATAGAAAAAGCTAATGAAAATAACTAGCAGCATTTTTTGGCGATTAAAAAGATTAAATAAATGATGTATCAAACATAATTGAAGTTAGGGACATTTTCTATCATCTATTAAGTTAGAGCTAATATAGGCGAATAGAAATATAGATTGTGAGCTATTCTCTCCTAAGGTTTAGCTTCGTCTTACTCAGGAAAAAATTTAATTGAGTACATCTCCTCCTTGAATAAGGTTCCGCCCATGAGCAGTGGCGTTAACAAAAATGAAAAAAAAATATAATGAAAATTTTACTTATTGGTATCCTCTAAGGTTCGTCCTTCGGTCTCCTGTTATTCATCATCTACATCAATAACTTTTTCCATCAGCTTAGGATAAAGTATATAACGAATAACGATGACATAAATACATCACGAGACAGTATATGCGACTGTGGGAAAGTTATAAATGCGGACCTTGAGTTGCTTCATAAATTGACTCTTGCGAATAAATTGATAGTGTTACAAAAACAAAGCAAATAATATTTGATTCTTTATTGCAAGATCAAGTTGATGTAAGATTAGCTAACTCTTTTCTGGAAACTTCCTGCAAATCACGAGGTATTGAAAAAAATTTACTTGATAATCGTCTACCCCCAAATAAGTTTCATATATTGATATATTGTAGATCTAATATAAAAAAAAAATGATACCCTTAAAGGTTTCTCTTACTGTTTCATGAAACATCTGTTTTCAATAGATCTCCGGAATATTCGGAACATGTTTCATAATCTTCGAGAATTTTATAAATTACGCCGGTTAAGAATTCATGAAATGTAGAGTGATTTGGCTTGGTGAGACTCATGGTCACACAGTAACAACACCAGGTGAAACTTAATCTATAGTATACCACCACAAGAAATAACATTGAAAAAAAATTATTTATAACATATGCAGAAGAAGAATGGTCTGCAGAGTCTGATTTGTTTTCAGATTCGATATGTTGGTCACGTCTTTTAAAAGACTCGTGACCGTGTTTTCAATGTTTCAATGAACTTATTACATTATGATTGCAACTTGTAAATTATATTACTTATATTAATTACATTACTAAATTTTAACTTTTACTTGTGTAAAGTTGATTAAATAGTCTAAATACAAAAGTCTAAATAATAATAATAATAATAATAATAATAATAATAATAATAATAATAATAATAATAATAATAATAATATTAATAATAATAATAATAATAATAATAAAAATAATATAATATATAATAATATATATAGATAATAATGATAATATGATATGATATGATAATGATAATGATAATGAATATGAAAAGATAATTATGAAATATAATAAATAATAATAATCATAATATATAAATAATAATAATAAATAAATAATAATATAATTAATATAATAATATAATAAAATAAATATAATATTAATAATATTAATAATATAATTAATATGAATTAATATTAATAATATTAATAATATTAATATATTAATAGGTATTAATAATATTAATTAATATATCAATTAGTATTTAATAATATTAAAAAATTAAATATTAAAAATTTTAAGAAAATAAAACATCAAGAATATTAAAAAAAGAAAATATCAAGAATATTAAAAAAAAAAAAATATCAAAAATATTAAAAAGATAAAATATCAAAAATATTAAAAATATTAAAATATTAAAATTTAAAAGATATTAAAGAAATTAAAATAATAAAATTAATAAAAAAATTAATTATTAACTATTAATAATATTAATATTAATAATAATAATAATATTATAAAATTATAATAATATTAAAAATATATTAATAATAATAATAATATTATAAGATAATAATAATAATAATAATAATAATAATAATAATAATAATAATAATAATAATAATAATAATAATAAGTAATAATAATATAATATAATAATAATAATAATAACAATAATAATAATAATAATAATAATATATAATAAATATAATAATAATAATAAACAATAGATTAATCTAATCTTAAATATTTAATAATGATAAAATATTAATAATATTTATAATATTAATCATATAAATAATAATATTAATATTATTAAAATAATAATGAATGAAAATGAATAATAAAATAATAAAGCATAATTTATAATATTCATAATCATAATAAAATAATATATGAATAATAATAATAATAATAATATAATAATTAATAATAATAAATTAAAATCTACGTAATTTTTTGTTTATTATATATATATATCTATTCATATCTATGTATTAGATATAAAATATATATATATATATTTATATGTATGATATAGACCTATATATAATAATATATATAATATTATATGTAAGCTATATATAATATATATATATATATATACATATATATATATATATATATATATTATATATATAAATATAAATATATATATTATAATATAAATATTAATATTGTTGATATATAGTATATATATATATATATATATATAAATTATATATATAATATATATATATATACTAAAGATTGGATATTATATATATATATATATATATATAATATTAATAGTATATTATATATATATATATATATATATAATATATATAATATATATTATAAGTATATATATATATAATATATATTATATAGGACTTAATTAATACACATAGTATATATATTAATAAATATATATATAAATATATATTATTATATATTATAATATAAGTATAGTACGATGATAAATTATAGTATATAGGGTTTATGAAGAGGATAGTCTGTAAAGAGTTAGTATATATATATATAATGAGTAGTGTATATATAATATTATATATAATAAGTGAAGTGTTATATGTGATTAAAATTTTATAATAATATATGAATAATAATAATAAGGCGTAGGAATAGTATATATAATGAGTGAGATCAGAAGTGATGTATATATATATATATATATATAATATTCATATACCAAGTATTATGTTACCGGCGGACGTAAAAATAATAAGACGACTTTTGTTTTAGCACTAATTGTGTAAAAAAAAGGAAAACATATGTCATTATTTTTTCTATACATGAATTTTATATATATATATATCCATATATATATATTAATATATATAATATATA
>JABUQX010105936.1:15000-17500 GCA_015478945.1 Trachelipus rathkii | reverse complement strand
AATATATTATATATAATAATATATTATATATATATTAGTATATATATATAATTGTTGTGTATATTATATATATATATGTTGTATATTATATATATATATATAATAATTATATAAAATATATATATTATATATATATATATATATATATAATATAGTAGGGATAGTATATATATATATTATATATATATACTATATATAATATATATATACATATATATATATATATATATTTATATATATATATATGATCGCTAAGAGGACTAGGACCTATTTAAACATAATTTTTTTAAGTATATTTCCAACTAAATATTTAGTAATGTGGCTCTATATTTAACTCTGGACATTATTTTCGATTCCTTACTCTTTAATACAGAATCGGTTAATGCTTTGGATAGATTAAAGTTTTAAAGAATTATTATAAGTAAATACTAAGGATATAACGTTTCTATTTGTTTAAAAATTTTACAAACAAATTGATGAAGTTGCTATGGGTAGTCCATTAGGTCCTACACTTAGTAATATATTTATGGGTCATTTTGGACATTTCTGGCATCATAGTTGCTCTTGTGAATTTAAGCCAGTCTTCTATAGGAGATATAATGATGATTCTTTTTTACTTTTTAATGTGAAAAACACATTGAATAGTTTCTACATTGTTTCAACCCCAAACTTTCTAATATTAAATTCACGTATGAGGAAAAAGAAAATAATTCCCTGGTATTCCTTGACAATATATATAAAGGGAATAGTTAATTCAAGACTAGTTTACTGGAAGCGGACATTTACCTGATTCACCACTAAATATGATTCTTTCATTCCTCATATTTATAAAGTTAATTTCAAATTTTAAAGAGAGCAGTTTTTAAAAACATTTTCAATCAAATATCCGGGGAATCCATTTGTTAGAAAAAGCGTTTTAAGAATTTCAGTTCGGTTGAGAGATTAAGATAAGAAGAAGAAATCTTATATGTTCTATTAAACAAAGTTTTTATCAAATTAACTTTATAAATATGAGAAATGAAAGAATCATATTAAGTGGTCAATCCGGTAAATGTCCACTTCCAGTAAACACTAGTCTTAAATTAATTAATACACTTTATATATATTAATGTCAGGAAATGCCAGAGAATTATTTTCTTTACACTCAAACGTGAATTTAATATTAGGAAGTTTGAAGTTAAAATAATGAAGAAACTTTTCAATATGTTCTTCAAATTAAAAATATTAAAATTATCAATATATCTCCCCTAGAAGGCTGGTTTAAATTTAGTAGGGCAACTATGAATCCAGAGATATTCAAAATGGCCCCCGTAAATATTTTATTAAGTGAAGGAATTATTGGACTATACCCATAGTAACTTCACAAATTTGTTTGTAAAAATTTTCAACAAAGAAACATTTCTTTAGAATCTACCTATAATAATTCTTTAAAAATAAATATATCCAAAGCATATTATATATATATATATATATATTTATATATATATATATATATATATATATATATATAATTATATTATATATATAATATATATTATATAATTATATTATATATATATAATATATATAATACTATTATATATATAATAATATATATATATGAACTGTTGAAATATAACATTTGCCATAACAATAACTAACAATAATAACAATTAAAAATTGTAAATCTTATTTGCTACAATATTGAATTTATTCAAAAAATATATTCAAAAAAAAATAAAAAAAAAATGAAAATATATATATTAAAAAATTAATATTTTTTTTTCAAAATTTGTATAATATTAGTAATAGAAGGAGAGAGGCCATTTGCATTTTTATTTATGCGTCACGGCGGTGCATATCGATCACAAGTTTTAAGTTCAATATTCCACCTGAGATTTGAAAAACTCATTATTCAGATTGCCTCAAAAAGTCTTTCAAATATATTATATATATATATATATATATATATCATAGTATATATATATATAACTATATATATATATATAAATATATATATTATATATATATATATATAACTATATTATATATATTATATATTTAAATTGCATATATATTGCATATATGTATTAATTTATATTATTTTTATAGTATATATTTATATATATTATCTATATAATATTATATATATTATATATATATAGTATTATATATATAATATATATAATATATATATAATAATATAGTATATAATTATATATATATATAAATATATATATATATATATATATATATATATATATATATTATATATATATATATATATATATTTGTAACCAACGTATTTTGGTTTGTCAGCTCATTTGTCTTCGCGCTCTCCCCAAACATCCATCATTTAAAACCCGATGTTGAAAACCGAAAAAATAAAATTAGTTCAAATTGCGAAAATCGAGACACATCCCAAAAGATTTCGAATCCATTCCAATTAAAACAGAAAAATGTAAAACCATTATTATTATTATTATTATTATTATTATTATTATTATTATTATTATTATTA
>JABUQX010105936.1:0-7500 GCA_015478945.1 Trachelipus rathkii | reverse complement strand
CCTGTCGCGGCTTCTTTTTCTGGACTGGTATTTGGTCTCTTCCCGGACATGTATAGCCCCCCAATTGGGTTACAGAGCTCTCTCCACAGTCTCCAGGCACATGTCCAGTCAAATTAAGCCACAGCACCACTACAAGGTAACCAGCCCATTATCATCTGTAGATGGAGCTCCATAGAATCGCCGTGTATATATATTATATATATATATATATATATATATATATATATATATATATATATATATATATATAGTATAATATATATAATATATATATATAATATATATATTATTTATATATATATATATATATATATATATATATATATATATATATATATATATTCTTAAACAAAGAAACATATTAATGGGAACGTAAAGAAATATTCCTTCTCGGAGATTGAACCACCGCGTGTTGCGAATGAGAGGACAATATACCAGATGCTTTACCACTGAGCTATCCCCCAACCCAAAAAAGTTGAGTTCAAGAACAGTTTTAAAGCAACCGAGCCCCCTTCAAGGCGACATCACCAGGTGTCCAGCCTGTCCTATTCCTCGATCTTAATAATTTGTAGATGTTAAATACTGCATAATCGCAATTTATTTATCTAAGGTCTTAAACAAAGAACATATAATAGGAAGGTAAAGAATTACTGCCTTCTCCGGGATTGAACCACCGCGATTTGCGAATGAGAAGACAATATACCCGATGATTTACCACTGAACTATCCCCCAACCAAAAAAAGTTACACTCAGCTTTTACACTTAGCTTTTACACTTAGCTCTTACAATTAGCTTTAACACTTAGCTTTTACACTTTGCTTTTACACTATGCTTTTACACTATATTTTTAAACTTTGCTTTTAAACTTTGCTTTTACACTTTGCTTTTACACTTTGCTTTACACTTTGCTTTTACACTTTGCTTTACACTTTGCTTTTACACTTTGCTTTACACTTTGCTTTTACACTTTGCTTTTACACTTTGCTTTTACACTTGCTTTTACACTTTGCTTTTACACTTTGCTTTTACACTATGCTTTTACACTTTGCTTTTACATTTTGCTTTTACACTTTGCTTTTACACTTTGCTTTTACACTTAGCTTTTACACTTAGCTTTTACACTTTGCTTTATATATATATAATATATATATATATATAATAATAATAAGTTATGTAAATAAATAATTATTGATACAATTATGATTATATTATTCAAAAATGTTAAATTAAGGATAATTAAAATATTAAAAATAAAATAGATTATAAAAATATATATTGAGTAGTAAATGTAGTTATATTAATATATATTAAAAATGTATAAAATTGTATTAAATATATATAACAAGATCAATAAGTGACTAAAAGAGGAATTACTCTATAATCCAGATAGGTCCAAATGGAATTAGTTATGAATAATAATATGTAAATTATATCTTTTCAGATCCACCGAACATCTCTCCCCCAAGTTATATATATATATATATAATAGTATACCTAACAGAGTCCAATCCTCATTCTTTTGTTTTTCTTTATTTTTCTTATAGTTCCCTATATTCCTATTCACACTAAAACGAGTAAACTCACTATTACTTATCATTATCGTATACTCACTATAAATTAATGACTTATTATAAAAAAATATAACGCAACTTCATTTTTAAAATTTCATCTCTTACTTAAATCTACTTATCTTCTTATTTGAATTATTAAAGATATGATAAAGACAGTACGAAATATGATATTATATATTGAATATATTGTTATATATATATATATATATATATATATTAATATAATATATTATATATATATATTATTAGTATAAATTATAATATATATAAATGGTAATATTTAGTTAAAATCGTTGTATAAGTGATCACATTAATAAAATTATATATTATAATAAAGTTAATATAGATATAGGTGGTATAAATATGAGTATCAATATTATTATTAGTAATAATGAAGGAACAGAGCATTATTACTTGAGAAATACCTATAATATATATAGTATATATATTATATATATCTATATTATAAATATATATATATATATATATATATATATATATATATATATATATATATATATATATATATATATATATATATATATATATATATATATATATATATATATATATATATATATATATATGGTCTTAAACAAAGAACATATAATGGGAAGGTAAAGAATTACTGCCTTCTCCGAGATTGAAACACTTAGCTTACAATTAGCTTTAACACTTAGCTTTTACATTTTGCTTTTACACTTTGCTTTAGCACTTTGCTTTAACACTTTGCTTTAAGACTTTGCTCTTACACTTTTCTTTTACACTTTGCTTTTACAGTTTGCTTTTACACTTAACTTTTACACTTTAATTTTACACTTTGCTTTTACACTTTGCGTTTTACAACTTTCCTATTACATATTGCTTGTTTACACTAGCTTTACACTTAGCTTTTACCACAGCTTTACATCTTTGATTTTACACTTTGCTTTTAACACTTTGCTTTTACACTTTTCTTTTAAACTTTGCTTTTACATTTGCTTTTACACTTTGATTTTACACTTTGCTTTTACACTTTGCTTTTACACTTTGCTTTTACACTTTAGCTTTTACACTTAGCTTTTACACTTAGCTTTTACACTTAGCTTTTACACAGCTTTTACACTTTGATTTTACACTTTGCTTTAACACTTTGCTTTAACACTTTGCTTTAACACTCATTGCTTAAATACAATTTTCTTTTCTCATAAACTCCTCTGCTGTTTCACATCTTTGCTTTTACACTATTGCTTTACACTACTATCATCTTTACCACTTTGCTTTACACTTTGCTTTTACATTTGATTTTTTTAAAATTTGCTTACACACTCACGTGTTTTTCCTATAATAAACCAAATATCTTTACTTAGCCTTCAACTTAAAGCTTTACACTTGGCCTTATGCACAGCTTTTTAGACAACAGATATTTTACACCGTAGCTATAAGGCTCACGACTTAGCTTTACACTCTCGCTTTACACTTTCTTAAACACTTTGCTTTAACACTTTACTCTTTACAACTTTGCTTAATCCCATTATCTACTAGCATTTTCACACTATCAGACACTGATTTACACTAGCTTTTAAACTGTAGCTTTGCACTTAGCATATGTCACACTTTGCTTTGGTTTAATAACTTATGCGTTTTACACTGCATTTGACACTTTGACTTTTACACGTTATGCTTTGTAAACGTAGATTTTACAATTTACTTTTACACTTTCTTTTACAACTTTTGCTTTTACAGCTTTGCTTTTACCACATAGCTTTACACATAGCTTTACACTTAGCTTTTACGCCTTAGATTTTACACTTAGCTTTTACACAGCTTTGTACACTTTGATGTTACACTTGTTTATAAAATTGACAGCTAAATTGATAGACAAATTCTGCATTTAACCGACTTTTCTTGTTACAACACTTGACTATTTCTATCACTTAGCTACTTATTCTTTTTTTACACATATTGCTTCACACCATATACTTTTGTAAAGCGTGTAGCTTTTACACTGTGCTTTTACCTTTGCTATTAACAGCTAATTGCATTTGTTAACACGCTATGGTTGTTTTAAAAGTTAGGTTTTGGCACTAGGTTTACACTTGCTCTACGACTCAGTCTTGTACACACTTTGATTTTTAACACACGGATGTCTGTTTACACTTCTTTGAGTTATAAGGATAAGATATAATTATTTTTATGATAGTGATAGGAAAGCGATATGAGAATATGAGTATATATATATTAGTACTTCTAATAAATTAGCTCACTTGTATAAAACGAATATATAAATATATATATAATATATAATGACCACACTATTATTATTTATATATATATTATATATGTATATATTATATATAATACTTTTGTTAGTATGATTGATGAGATGAATAATTTATTATTTATTAATACTAATTTTACTAAGAGTATTACTAATATTATTTTTGTAATTAATAATTAGGTTATTATAAAAATATTATCATAAGTAGAAATGTGAAAATATCAAAATGGTATGAAAATGTATCTGCTAAATTGACAAACATAAGTATATTTATTGTTAAAGACTATCTATACCTCACTCGTAATATATATTAAACGTATACGTGGATATATGTAAATAATGATTTTAGTTTTAATTTTTTTTAATTATGATAATTATAATAATTATTATTATATATTATTTATATAGATATTAAATTGTTTTATCTACTAAATATATGATATATATTTAATGTATTTAGTTCTTTATACTATCCTTTAACACTTTTATATTAAGAAAACAATTTGATATTCATCAATATTAAAAACTCATTAACAACTATATTAATACATTAAAGTCATGTTATTGAACTTATCTTCCTGGTAGAGTAAATGTCCCAGTTGTCAACAACATTTTGGGAAAAAATTATTTTATTAGGTGTGGTGTATGTGATTATCGTAGCTACTTTTAGGAGGGACTTCTTCTAGCGATATATATATTATTATACTATATACCTTTTTATGCCATGCTAGAGGTGAAGTCATCTTTTTTTTCATTTCGTTCACTAGTACTAATACAGATATAATGATTTTTTATGATGAGTGAAGATTTATAGCTTATCGCAAATAATCAATATCTAGTCGTCATAAATAAAACGAATGTAAGTTAGTTCTTTTGTATATATTTCACTTTATTAGTATATACTGGACCTATAAACGATTTTGCTATAATACTAGGTGTCTTTTACCTTATATGTATTAGAATGGAGTTATATATTTTATTACTAACACTCACGATTTCCTAAGGTGTCTTTCCTTATATTACTGATAAGAAATTTTATGCACGATTTTGCACTTAGGTAGTTACTTATTATACCATTATGTACTGAAGAGAATTTATTTATATTATATACCGAATATTACTTCACACTTTCCTAAGATAATTCTTTACTATTATTCAACATACATCTCTTCGGTATAAATTATATAGTAGAAACTTAAGAATAATAAGTTATTCATAATTATTCTGTATATAGTTATAAATCAGAGTATATATATAATTTCATATAATATAGGAACTTTCTTTATTTTCCTATAAAAGACAAAATTTGTACGATATATATATATTATATATATATATATAGTAGTATTTTACATTATATTTATAATAGAACTTCAACAACTAAAATAGATATTTATAAATATAAATATAAATATATATTTAACATTCTGTGAAGCAACAAACAATATGTAGAATTTTAATTTATATAAAATTTCTATAAATAATAATATTGTAACTTATTATTTGATAAGATAATATAATAATTAGAAAGTATACTCTGAGCTCACAATATCAGTAACCCATAATAAATTATTGAAAATACCTATATATAGTACTATACAATACATGTAACTACTGTATATATATATATATATAGATATATAATATTTTTTATATATAATTATTATTAATATATATATATATATATTATATTTCTACTTAGTGTCATCACTTATATAAATATTATTATTTAAAGCGACAAAAAGAACATAATACATCTGGAAAGGTACACAGAATTACTGCCTCTCCTCGAGAGATTGAACATTTAGGCTGTACAATAAAGCTTTTAACACTTAGCTTTTAAATTTTCTTGTTACACTTCCTATAGCAGCTATTGAACGGTTAACCACTTTGCGTGTGTTTTCTACTTTCTGTTTATCACTTGCTTTACACACTTATGCTTTTAACACTACTGCTGTTTACTACTTTGTTTTACACTTTTGCTTCCTCCACACTCACTGATTTTAACACTTTCTTTTACACTTCTCTTTACACTTTCCATTTACATACTTGTTTTACACTTAGCTTTTTACAACGTACACTATAGCTATACGACAACTAATATCACTCTTGATTTTACACTTTTATGATATTACAACATATTGACTTACCACTTGATTTTACACTTCATTTTACACTCAAGATTCTACACTTAGTTCTTTTACACTTAGCTTTATCACTAGCCTTACACTTTCTTTTTACAACATTGCTTTTGCACTTTTCCTTGATACACTTATGCTTTAACACACTTGATGCTCTCAACCTTTCAATAGTCGTACCACTATGCGTTTACACGTATGCGCATTTTAAACTTTGCTTTACACTTTGCATTTTACACTCTTTATCTTTACACTTTGCTTTCCTACCATTTTGCTTTTACACTTTGCTTTAGCACTTTGCTATTAAAAATTATATATGAATATATATAATATAGTAATATAAAGATATATTCCTAATATACATATAATACATGTCTTTGATAGATATATGTTAAAGATATATAATATCGTATTAGTATATGTACGTATATAAATTAAATAGATATAATATATAAATTAAGTAATTTAATTACTAAAATCAATATATAGTCTATATATAGTGAGTGATATATATGATTAATATACTTATACAGTAATATATATATTTAGTAATATAACTTATAGTATAGTTAATGAGGGTATATTAATACAATATAGAGTAGGTAATAGTAATTTTTTTATATTTAGTAGTTTTTTATGATATATATTATTATTATATTATGTTACATAATATATATGATATTTAGTCTATAAATATAAATAAATATAATTTTATGAGATTATCTGAGTAGTATATAGTAAAATAATGTACATAAATAATAACCTCATATATATATATATATATATCATTAGATATATATTAATTAATCATATAATATAATATAGTATATATATTAATATATATATATATATTATATATTATATTATATTATAATATAATATATATATAAATATATATATATATTATATACTATATATAATATATATATATATATAGTATATTATATATATATATATATATATATATATATATTAATAATTATATATTAATATAATATTAATAATATATATTATAATTATATATATATATAATATATATACTATATATATATATATAATTATAATGATATATAATATATATAATAGATTATATATATATTAATATATATATATTATATATATATATTAGATATATTATATATTTTAATATTTAATATATAATATATTAATTTAAATATATATATAGTATATATATATTAATATTTATCACAAGTGCCTATATAGGTCGTATATAAATTATTGAAACATAATAATACGGAAGGCAAATATATATATATAAAGTAGATAACATATGAAATAATTTAATATATAAATAGGAAAAAGTATATGTACTAGGAATAATTTGATATTATATTATAATTATATATATAATTTATATAAGGATATTATAATAAGTATATACATAATAATTTATAATAAGTAGAGCAATCATACTAAGGAATGTTTTTATATTAAGAAACAGGATATAGAATAGATTAGTTATGCTCACTATTAAATAATTGAAAAATAAGTCATTATATAATTATAGTGA
>JABUQX010105935.1:10000-12500 GCA_015478945.1 Trachelipus rathkii | reverse complement strand
AAAAACCCAACTTCTACCAATCTCCCCTCTCTAAGACACCTCTAACTTTCCTTATCTCTTTCGACGGTTCTCCCGTCTCTCCTGTTGACAATACTAACATTCTTGGGCCTTAACAATAAACAAAAAAATGTCTTGGAAACCTCACATCACAACGGTTTGCTAGGGCGGCCTCCAAAGAAACTGCGGAGTTCTGTTTAAACTGGAGACTTTTTTTCCACTTCTTCAGTTGCCTCCATCTATACAAGGGTCTTCATCCTCCCTGTATGGCACGTACTGCTCTCATATTCTTGGGGGGGCTCTGGTCTTCACCTGGCTTTTTGGGATGGGGTAGAGTCAAAAGGGCAAAGTCTTATTAAACTTGCCTCCATGTAACCTTTCTAGTTCAACTTGAGCCCTCTATTCTTTGGGCGCGAATGTTGGTGCTTTTTCTCTTTTTCTATACAGGTTACCGCAGCGCCAAGTGCTCGAGGGAACTTTCACTCGCGTTACCACCACCTTTACGACGCCCACGAAGCACAAGGTGGGCTGTGGTCGGCACCATGAGTTTGTGCTGATATTTAGTAACCTCCAGACTTCTGCTCGCTGAACGGTGCTTCTTTTTCTTTCCTGCCACCTCTGTTTTTCTGTGGAATCTCTTCCATCTTCTGTGTTCCCACCCCAATTTAATCTCCCTCACTTTAAAGCCTGTCGTCTGTGCTCACTGCGTTATTGCGCTTAGATGGAATATTTGAGACGTCAACCACCTCCTTCCTTGAATTAGGACTCGGCCGTGAGCGGCGGTATGATGTCAAGTGTAAATATAAATATATATATATATATACATATATATAGTACTATATATATATATATAATATATTATATATAATATAATATATATAATATATATATTATTATATATATATCTATATATATATTATTATATATATTCGGATAAACCAACTACTTGATATTAATATTTTTTTCTTATTGATCTTGTAAAGGGTTATTTTTCTCAGAAAATTTAAACTCTTGAAAATTATTAATAGGAAATCGTGACACTTTTAATGAATACCTTAAAATTCCACTTTACTTGGGGTTTATTTTTAGCTTTTTTTCCATCAATTATTATTATTATTATAAAATTAAGTTTTTCTATTTTTTTTTCTTCTCCGAAAACGTACCAATGGATTTTATTAATCATGATAGATAGATTTATGCAAAGAAATCATATAACATTCATGTAAAATTAAAAGAAAATCTGGGAAAGGACTGAAAATTTTTTAAATGAAAAATAATAAATTGAAAATATTGCCATTATTCAAAGATTAATTTTATTAAGAAGTTCTCTCAAAAGAGCATTTAAAGCAGAGCTGTAGAGGCTTTAATTTTTTTCTGGTTCCATCTCTGGCCAAGACCCTATCGTTTTAAAAGTGGCCGGCTCTGGCTTACCCCAGATATAACTTCTCCTGCATTTACACCTATTAAATACCTAATTCTATGTTGTAAAATTAATAAAGTATAATGAAAACGAATACTTGTTAGGGACTCAATTATCATGTAACAACTTCCAATTTTTAGGATATTTTATTTCAAAGAAATTGATCTTTTGCTCTGCCTCCAACATCAACAGGAAACTTTGAAGCATTTCGGTTCTGCCTCCAACCGAAACCGTTCAGCTCCAAAGATCCGGTTCTTAAACCCTGAGTTAAAGACATGATTTATGCGCAGTTTTATTTAAGGATTTGAAAAAAAAAACAATTTTAAAATGTTGTGAAATAACATTGAAGAAAGAAAAAAAAAAGAAAAATTTAATATTGAAACCTTGAATAGAAATTGAGAAATATCATTTGGGAACTTATTATAAAAAGGAAATTGACATATCATGATCTACATATTAAAATCTACATATTAAAATGCTGGAAAAGCGAATGAACAAAAAATCTTACACCATTAAGAATATTAATATTAAATCCTATTTTGTACATTTTACATTTAATTATAATTTAATTTTCCATGGATGATAAAATCTTTTAAACGAAATTTAGAGGATGAAATTAATAGTAAAGATAAAATTTGATAAAAGTCCTTATTAGTTAGTCGTTTATGAAAAAATACACAATAAAAATTTAAAAGAAACGTATTAAATTTAAATATATATATATATATATATATATATATGTGTGTGTGTTTGTTTGTGTATATATATATATTATATAATATATTATATTTATTATATATATATATATTATATATATATATATATATATATATTATATAAATATACTATATATATATAATATAATATATACTATATATATATATATATATAATATATATATATATATATATATATATATATATATATATATATATATATATATATATATATGTGTGTGTGTGTGTGTGTGTTTGTTTGTGTATATGTATGTATAAAACCTGTCCTTTAAATATTATCTAACCAATAACTTCTAAAAGGAAAAGTATAGAATTGCTGTAGTTGGTAACTCAAACGAATTTAATA
>JABUQX010105935.1:0-5000 GCA_015478945.1 Trachelipus rathkii | reverse complement strand
GATAAGAGATCTGCAGAATGCCTTTTTCAATCCAGCAAAGAGTGTTTATTGTTGAAACTTATTTTGGATGTAAATCGTTTACAACGTTAAATGAAATGTTCACGATAAAATACCCAAACACAGCTGTTCCGGCAAAGAGTGTTGTGTTGTGCATGTTTCCAGAAACATGTTGAAACATGCTGAGTTGTGTATCCAATTTCAAGGTGAGCATTTTCAACACCTACTGTGAACTATTGACCTATGAATGTTCAGTACCTTGTTTTTCATAATAATAATACAATATTCTGTATTGTGTATATACAATAAACGAGTTAATTGTCTGCATGTTGTTTATAGACTTGGGGCCTCTTTTATCCTGGCCACTCTGTATAATAAAATACTTGAATTAGTCCATTAAATTATGTTTTTTTTTATTGGGAACCGTTTTTTATTGTTAATTTAATGACTAACTTTAATTTTAACCCTTTGTTGACGGGAGTAGGTTTTTCATTTATTTTATAGTTTTTTCTATTGTATTATATTTATTTTGAGTGTAGAAGATGGTTTATTATCTTTTTTCTCCGAAATTTTTTTTTATTATGTTAATTTAGAAGACGGCACATGAGAGTACCGACAGACTTTCAAGGTTACATTTAAAACTAATTTCTTTGATAATTTACTTGTAAAATAACTTAAAAAAAATCATTTTCACATCAATTTTAATAAAGAAAAATATAATTAACTTGTAAAACTTAATTATTACTATATATATACCATGTATATATATATATATATAATTATAGTATATATATATATATAATATATATATATATATATAATATATATATATATATAATATATATATATACCGTATGTAACAGTACTGCATATTTATATGGATTTTAAAATTTGCTATTTGAATAAAAAAGGTTTATTATAAATTTAATTTTTTTCAACTTTTTTGAACTTATTTTAATACACCAGGATAATATAAATATTTTACTATTTATTTACCAAACTTCAAAGTATTGTGTGGCAGTATCTGGCAACAATGACAGATTTGGTGAATTATTCAGTGTTTATTATATTTTTACGTTCAGTTGCTGTCCTGCTTTCACGGGAGTTGTGTGTGTGTTAGCGATGTTTTACACCTTTTATTATTTGTTATAATTAGTGTATACTAGTGTTTTATTGTATTATTTTAATAATAATACCATTATTTTCAAATATTTTGGTAGTTTATAAAAGTGATCAAATATGGGTAAAGTTAGTGATTTGAGTCCACGGAAAGTCGAACAGATTAATGTGTTATTGCAAGTGAGCAACTTAAAACAGAAAGAAATAGCAGCAAAACTTGGGGTTTTAACTCAAACAGTTAGTAATATTAAGAAGAAATTGAAATACGGTCACAGTTTGAGCTCAAATAGGGTTGGCAAATGTGGAAAGAAAAGAAAAACAACACCCAGGGAGGACAAAAAAAAGAGTTCAAATGGCTCTGAAAAATAGAAGACTATCATGTAGGAAGCTTTCCAATGTTCTATCAGCAGAGGGGATTATTATTTCTAGAAGAACCGCCAATAGGAGGCTATTAGATGCTGGATTAAAAGCCTATCGTCCAAGAAAGAAGCCTAGACTAACTTTAGAAATGAAACGGGCAAGTAATGCCTGGGCTCAGACTCATATTCATTGGACTTCTGAGCAATGGGAGCAGGTAAGAGTTGATCAGATAGCTATTATTTCTTTTATCACTCATAAAAGAGCATTTGTTATTAGTAAAATCGCAATGACACTTGAAAATATCATTATTACTGAATTATCAACCATCTATGGTTTAAAGTCATGAATTTCTGTACTTGTTTGACTACTTGCATCATCTTCTATGCTTTTCCTACTTTTCATATTGTGTTTTATATTGCTCCAGATTGTATTCTCTGATGAATCCAACATTGCTGTGCTTGATGATCGTGTACAGAGCGTGAGAAGGCGATCAGGTGAGGAATTTAAACCCAAATGCCTGAAAAAAACGATAAGATTTCCACAGAAAATCATGGTGTGGGGTGCCATTTCTGTTCATGGCCCAAGTCGATTGGTGATTGTTGAAGGCACCATGGATCAGCATAAGTATATAAATGTACTACAAACTCTTTTACTACCTCAAACAAGGAATTGGTTTGGCGATAGACCTTGGATTTTTCAACAGGACTCCGCCCTGTGTCATTCAGCGAAGTCAGTAAAGAGATGGTTCGCACAGAATGGCGTAGAGGTACTTCCATGGCCTGAAAATTCACCTGACATGAACTCTATTGAGAGTTTGTGGTCCGTGTTGAAAGATGAAATACACAATGTTCCAATTACGACCAAAGTTAAAACTCAGTAAGTATTAACGTGTTATCAGGTTTGGTTTCATCTGAAAAAAATTCCGAAATTTGTGCGAGAAACTTCAATTGCTGGCATGGCCCAGCTGCGTTAAAAGCACTTGCGCGGTGCCAAAGGTGCCCAAAAAACCAAGTGGACTACAGAACCTATTTAATTGTTCCTGATGCTATTAAAATAAATTCAAAAAAATTGAAATTAATTAAATTTCATAACTTATTTTTTCCTCAAAAAAAGAAATTTTAAAAAATTCCATAATTAAAGTTAAGAACTACTGAACTATATATATATATATATATATATATATATTATATTATATATATATAGATATATATATATATATATATAATATATATAATATAATATATATACTTATAAATAATATCACTTCTTTCTCACCAAGCGCGTAGATTAGGGCTGTGCCCTGTCACTTACGAAGCCCCTCCATGCCGTCCTGTCTCGGTACATCTCTTCCTCCACCTGTTCGAGGTTTCGTCCTCTCTTCATTGCAGCTGCCACAACTCCATCTACCCATCTCTTCCTTGGTCTTCTTCCCGCCGGACGTATAGCGTAACATTTTGCCGGGTATCTCTCATCTTCCATTCTTCTAACATGTTCGTACCATCTCAACTGTTGTTTTCCCACCAGATCCAGAACAGGCTCCACCTCTAGCTCGCGCATAATCTCCACATTTCTCCTCCTCTCCCATCTACTTGCTCCGACTATCAGTCTTAACACCTTCATCTCCGCCGCCTCCACCCTACTTCTGGTTTTGGTGGTCAGAGTCCACTCCTTCGCTCCGTACGTCAGCGTCGCTCTCAGCATCGTGGTATAAATTAGCACCTTCACCTTTCTTGGCACATGCCTTTTCTTCAATATCGGGTACAGATGCCTCTGTCTTCTTGAAAATTTCTCGATCTTTCCCTCGATCTCCTGTGTCATCTTCCCCCTCCGAATTCACCGTCACTCCCAGGTAACTGAAGCTTTCTGTGTCTCGAAACACGATCCCGTCCACCTGGATCTCACATCTATCCCTCTCCCTCGAAATCTTCATCATCTCTATCTTCTCTTTGTTCATATTCATCCACTCATCCCGTAACACTTCCGACCATATTGTCATCACCCTTTGTAATGTCTCCTTATCTCTCGTCACCATCGCTATATCATCAGCATATACCGTAGCCATCTCCTCTTCCTCCTCCAGCGCCATTCTTATACATTTATCCATATACATGACAAAAAGTAACGGTGAGATCATACCGCCTTGGTTCTAACAGCACTTTCATTCCCTATGTGCATTCCTTCTATTACCCTAATTAACATTCGGTCTATTCCGTAGGATGGGTCACATATCATTTTCCATAGCTTTTCCCTAGGCATCGTGTCAAAAGCTTTCTCTAAATCGATAAAAGATACATAAATGTCTCTTCCCCTCTCCCAGTTTTTCTCAACTATCATCTTCAAGCAGAAAATCAGATTAGTTGCTCCTCTTTCTGGTCTAAATCCATGTTGTACTTCATTTAGTTTATTCTCCCCTATCTCTCTCAGTCCTTTTTCCAAAATCTTCTCATATACCTTACTTGCATGCGTAAGTTGTTGCAATCACTTCTATCCTCCTTCGTTATAAAGGTGTGTAGCGTACATAGAGGTTTATTTGATAGATTTAGTAAATTAACTATACTAAGAACCTTATATATATATATATATTATTATACTATATATATAGTATATATATATATATATATAATATATATATATTTGCGTATATTAATAATATATACTAGAATATATTATATTATAGGATTATAATATATATATATATTAATATATATTATATATAGTAATAATATAATATATATAGTATATATATATATATATTGATAGTAAATATTATATATAATATTATATATATATATATTATATATTGTACTTTACATTGACAATTCATGGAACTTCTCAAAGCAAAGAGAGAGAGAGTAGAGACGGAGATCGAGAGGAGAGAGAGAGAGAGAGATGAGAGAGGAGAGAGCCACGAGAGAGAGATACCGAGAGGAGAGAAGAATCTTTTTGTGTTAACTTTCTATACTCTTCGGGTATATATATATATATATATATATATATATATATTATCCTATATTTTGAGCCCTAGAGTATAATTATATATATATAGTATATATATAATATATATATATATAAATATATATATCATATCATATATATATATATATTATATATATATATACTATATATATATACTATATATATATATATATATATATCATATATTATATATATATATAGTATATATACTATATATATAATATATATATATATATAAATATAATATACAATAATATAATATAATATATATTCTGTAATAAGCTGCATAAATAGCACTTATAAATTAGATTCTTTTTCGTATTATAGCAAAATTATTTTAATACTTTTTTTTATAAAACCCAATAAAAACAATAAATTAACATTAAATATGCATGTCTAGTGGTTTACATTAGGTAAAACATTTTATTTTATCACAAACAGTAGAAAGAAATAATAATAAAAAAATAATAGTTTCCCCTCAAAAATTTATGAATTGGCAACTCGTTTACTGACGGCACCTATTCATGCCACTTGGAAAAATATGATTT
>JABUQX010105934.1:7500-19542 GCA_015478945.1 Trachelipus rathkii | reverse complement strand
CGCTAGGCCTGAAATGTAGAATCCCAATGATGTAGGTTCAAATACTCCTGTTTCATTATTTCTCTCCCAAAATCTAACTTCCAAACTGATTATGTTTTGATGTTTATAAATTGCTAGAGTAAGTTGCTTATCGCTGGTTTCTTCGCACAGGCTAATAACTGTTTGGGTCCAGTGCAAAGCTGAGCTGGTTTGATGTCTCCTGTAAGCCACTCTTTCAGTGTGATTACATAGAAAGTAATTCATCTGGACTCACGAAAAATACGCTTGGTATTATAACAGGGGGATTGGGTAGCACACTTGAAAAATTCAATCCATCGGTTGTCTTTATATAAGAATGAAAAACCCCTACTTCCTGGGATCTTGATTTCCCTCTAATGTCTTGTATTTAGGTATACATGTTAAGGTGGTTCATGATAATACACTTAGTGAAGATAGAACACTTTTATTACAACCAGAGAACTTGTGCACCGCTTAAGAGCCAAAACGAGTATGAATTTAAAATGAGTTTGGGTCACGCATCCTCAAATTTAATTTTCATCCAATCACAGATAAGGTTCAGGATATACAAAACATGTTTTAACATACGAAAAAACCCAAAAAAAGCGAAATAATTCCGACCCAATCACATACGGAGTCATATAGATAAGGGATACCACGGGCCAACTCACAAGAAAGGTTAAACATTTCCTTTCTTAACTGATTAAATGAATGTACCGGTCCAGCATGTTTCAGTTTGAAATATATTTATAATAATAATAATAACATTGATTCCTCGATTGGAGTCTTGTCTAGAGTGGAAAAACCTTTGACCTGGTATCTCGACTCATAAATGAAGGATTCGAACAAAAAAGTTTGATTACACCTCTAAATTTAAGATCTAAATTTAGGCCTAACGTAATTATTGCACCACATTTACAGAAAAAGGTCAGTTTGAAATATATTTTGACCTGGAATTAGTCTTAAATCGCCCCGGGA
Source organism: Trachelipus rathkii (assembly GCA_015478945.1). Classification (NCBI taxonomy): domain Eukaryota; kingdom Metazoa; phylum Arthropoda; class Malacostraca; order Isopoda; family Trachelipodidae; genus Trachelipus; species Trachelipus rathkii. The sequence continues at coordinate 18,567 of JABUQX010105934.1, read as the reverse complement.
TACAAAAAGAATTATCCTAAATTTAGGCCTAAATTAGTTATTTCAACACATTTTACAGAGCAGAGAGTCAGTTTCGTATTAAGGAGTGCGGGTTGTTGTGTATTCTCGTGATGGGATGTCAATGTACATAGATAATAATAATAATAATAATAAAGAAAATCAATTATTTAAAAAACTTTGATAATATTTTTAAGTTAACATCGTAGCGAATAATATAAATGTAAGTAATATATATTTTTTTAAATAAAGAAACTTAAAAAGATTTAATAAAAAATGTATAGTTAGCAGAGAAGAACTTATTTGTTATTTTTATACTTATTTACATGGGGCATGTTTAAAGATGATGTAAAGCAGAAGTCAATATCAAGAACATAACACGGCATAGCTTGGTGTAGAGGGGTGTTAGGGGCTGACCTTTACTGATTTACTGATTATAAACGTAAAATGGTACGTAAAATATATGTTTAATAAAATTTCAAAAATTAGTAAAAAGTTATTTTAAAACTTGATAAGTTATAAAATTTATAAACAAAAAGTGGAACTTAACAGTTAATATAAAAGAGCACGACTTTCTTTGTTCAATTATTTTCAAATCAATTCATTTATTGTATATAAAAAGAAAACTTTGAAATAATTTTAGAGATGATATTTTCTGAAAGGGGCACAGTAATACAAATGTACGTGTTTAATTAAAACATAAAGATTCAATAAATAGAATAAATATACGTATCCATGTGTAAGTAAATCTGCGGAAGTGTGTAAGTAAATCTGTGTTGGAGTGTAAGTAAATCTGCGAATGTGTAAGTAAATCTGTGTTTGAGTGTGTGTGTGCCTGTTGTGTGTGTCCGTGGTGATGCGAAATCCGGAACATGTGTGTATAATGATAAATTGTAAGGTCTATGGCTAAATTGTAAGTGTCATAGTGAATGTGTGTAAGTCGTCATAGTGAATGTGCTGTATGAAGAAGTGTGTGTTGGTGTAGTTGTGTGGTGTTACCGCGTCAGAGAGGTATGTTGATGTGTGATATAAGTGTAAATGTAAGTATGTCTATGGGTAAATGTAAGTGGCATAGTGAATGTGTGTTGTGTATAGCTGTCAAGTGCATGTGTGGTCAATAAGTGTCATAGTCCGAATGTGTGTCTAAATTAATATAACAATAGGCATGAAGTAAAATAACACTAAGGTATAATAATATAAAATAAAAATTAAATATAATAAAAAATATAAAAATAATAAAAAATTAAAAATAATAAACAATAAGTAAATTATAATAATAATGAAAGATAAATAAAATTATAGATAATTTCTTTCTTCAAAATAAAAATTAAAACCAAAAAAACAAAACAAAAAACAAATACCAATAATGTCAGTTACTTTCCAAAATAAAATATATGAGTTTAAAACTAGTTAAAGCAGAAAGTTAAAACAGTAAAAGCAGAAAGTTAATAATATTGACAGAAAGCGTAAGCAAGTAAAGTTGTAACTAATGTCTAAAGCAGTAAGCAGAAAGTTAAAGCATAAAGCAGTAAACAAGAAGCAATACTAAGCCCCCCTTATGGTGTGTAGTGTCGGCACCACTATTGAATTTACTGAATTTACTGCTTAAGGTATTAATGTTACATAAAATATTATTGAGCTTAACCGAGCAGCGTAAAACATATGAGTGTAAAGCAGCAAAAGCAGTACAAACAAAGCCATAACAAGCCCTATGTTGCTAGGTCACCCCTCTATTGATTTACTGATTACTGCAATTTCAAAGGATGTAATTTAAATAAATATATGAGTTAAAGCTAGTAAAAGCATATGAGTTTAACAGCAGTAAAAACATGAGTATTAAAGCAGATAAAACATGAGTTAAAGCCAGTAAAGCAGTAAAACAAAAGCATACTCAATACCCCCTTGCGTGTTAGGGTCAAACCTCTTATTATTTACTGATATTACTGCTTTGATAGGTATGTTAATGTAATTGTTTTAATAAAATTTCGTACAATTGGTAGTAAAAAAAAAATGAAGTAGGTAATTCAGACATTCGTGTATGTTTTTTATTCATTCTTACAATACAATTTTAAAAATTTAATAAATTAAAAAATATTAAGTAAAAAAGTATTAAGTAAAAAATAATGGTAATAAATATATGTGTAAATAATAGGTCTGTAATGAGTTACAGTTTTAGGTTCACGAAAAATGTTGTTAATAAAAAATGTTTAAGTATGAAATAAAAGATGAATGACTCATAGTATATTGAAAAGAAATTCTTTGAAAGGTTTATACTTAAATAAATGAATGACTCATAGTATATATACACGCGGCGGCGGAAATATTGCGCCTGCGGGCGCACGCGGCGCGGTTACGCGGAAATATATGGCGCCTGGCGGTGCGCGCGCAGCGGGCGCAGCGCGGCGATCACGGGGCTGATGTCGTGGGCGCTGACCTGCGGGAATCGCACCTGCGGGAGCTGAGCTGGTTGTCTTTGCACGCGGAGGGCGCATGCGGCGCCCTAGGTGTTCCAATTTCAAATGAACTAGGGGAAAGCACTCATATAAATATTTAACTCTGTATCTATGATGTGGCGTAAAGAGATGACCATCAAGGTGAGTTCATCAAAGATGAATCATCAATATCGGTGGTATCAAAGCTGAGACATCAAAAGATGAGTCATCAAAGATGAAACTTCAAAGTTGAGGCATCAATTGCTGAGGCATTTATGCTGGGCATCAAAGTTGAGGCATCAAAGTTGAGGCATCAAAAATATCGATGTGTGTGAGTGTAAGTGTAAGTGTATCTGTGTGTGGGTGTGAGTGTAAGTTTATATGGTTTAATGTAAGTGATAGTGTGTATAAGTGGCATAGTGAATGTGTGTTATAAGTGTCGTAGTGTATGTGGTATAAGTGTTAGAAAAATATAACTTATAGTAGTCCTAATGGGATGTAACGGCACCTAGCGATTCGCATACCTTATAAGCCTAGGGGTAGACCACCCATATTAGGCTATTCTACGGGCTCAGGGAGGCTAGAAAAGGCTTGAAAAAAGTGGCACTCAGTTGCACTATGTGCCCTCACTTGGCACTATGTGGCACTCACTTGGCATCATGGCACTCATCCTTGGCACTCAATCTGGGCCCACTCATTGGCACCACTTGGCACTCACCTGGCACTCATCTAATATCTCATAAATAATCTAAACACAATAGAACATCACTAGCCATACCTCCCTTACGGTGATCGGGAACACATCAAAGCCAATCAAGTTAGCGGGGTCAAATGAAAACCCCCCCATTGGGTATCTGGCAAGTGTCAAGGGCTAAATATCATGGTCTAACAAGGTTAAAGACATCAAAAAAGGGCTATGTCCCTAAAGGAAGGACAAAATATTACCGTGGGTCAAAATTGACCCATGGACGACCAAAGGGTTGGTAGTGTGTGTTTGTACTGTGTGGATAAGTGTAAATGTAAGTGTCTATGGCGAAATCGTTAAAGGTCATAGAAATAAGTGTCATATGAATGTCTGTAATAAAGTGTAAGTTGTGTGTGTTGTGTGTGGTTGTGTGTGTGCTGTGTGTGTGTGTCGTTGTGTGTGTGTGTAGGTGTTCAAGTTAGGATAAATCCATTACATGCGTTCAAGTTAGAACCGAAATATGTGACGGGTGGGGCACGAGTGGCCAAAAAAAATTGGCGTGGGCAAAATTGACCCATGGGTATATGGCGAAGGTCAAGGCCGAATATCAATGGCAAACAGAAAAATGAGCCATTCAAAAACGGCGCTAAACCCCTAAAGGGCTAGCCAAAAATCATACCTGATGAGGCAACAAATGTGACCCAATGGTATATGGCAAGTCTCAAGCCCGACTCGAGTTGGAATTGATATGGGCCAAACAAGGAAAACATCAAAAAGGGCTTAAGTCCCTAAAGGAGGACAAAAATTACCGAATGGGTCAAAATGGAACCCCATGGACGACCAAGAGGGTTGGTAGTGTAGTGTACGGTGAGTGTTAAAGTGTAGATGGGTGAAATGAGTGTTATAGGTGAAAAGTTCATAGTGAATGGTGTATAAGGTGTGTGTGTTGTGTGTGTTGTGTGTGGTGTGGTGTTGTGTGTGTGTGTGTGTGTGTGTGTGTGTGTGTGTGTGTGTAGGTGTTCAAGTAAGGATAGATCCATACATGCGATCAAGTTAGGAACGAAATATGTGACGTGGGCACAAGTGGCCAAAAATAGCGTGGGTCAAAATGGACCCATGGAAGACACAAGGTCAAGGCCCAAATATCATGGTCAAAACAAGGTAACAGACATCAAAAAAACGGCTAAACCCCTAAAGGTAGCCAAAAAATGATACCGTGGGACAAAAATTGACCCCATGTATTTGCAAGGTCAAAGCCCGAAATACATGGTCAAACAATATGAAAGACACAAAAATAGGGCTAGACCCTAAAGGGTGGCCAAAAATTACCGTGGGCAAAAAATGACCCAGCATCAAAAATTAAGGTGGGGTACGGTACTACGGTTGCTGCGCAAGCCGTTAGGCGCAACCCTCTCTCGAAGGGTTGCCAAAACATGTACCGTGGGCCAAAATTGACCATGGAAGACCAAGGGGTTGATCGAAAACAATTAGGTGGGGTACGTCACTACAACGGGGTTGCTGACGCAACCGTTTTGCGCACCCTTTCTTCGAAGGGTTGCAAAAAAAAAGAAAAAAAATAGGGTGCCAAAAAATTAGGTGCCAAAAAATATTAGGCGTGTGCCAAAAAATTGAGGGTTTTGCCAAAAAATACTGGCCAAAAAATTGGACCCATGGAAGATCAAAGGGTGGCGAAAAAAAGGTTACGGTCAAAAAAGGGTCAAAGCCCAAAAAAGGTCAAGGCAAGTAAAAAATTTGGGCTCAAAAAAAAGTCAGGTGGGTCTAAGGTCAAGGTCAGTCAAGGTCAGTCCAAGGTCAAAAAGGTCGGTAGGTGGTCAAGGTCATTTTCGTGCAAAAACTGAGTCCTTACTACTATATATATATATAATATAATATATAATCAATATATATATACATAGTATTATATACATATTACTACAAAGATTGAGACGTACATAACTACATAATATATATATGATATTTTGCAGTATATATGTATTATTATCATTATATCAAGATACTACTATATATATATATATATATATATATATATATATATAATATATATAATTATCTATATATAATTATATTATATTATTATATATATTTCATCCTTTACGACGCAACAAGTATAATTTATATATATAATATATTACGTTGCAAAAAAAAACATATATACTATATATAGGTATAAATATATATATATATATATAATATATATATATATATATATATATATATATATTATATATATATATGTATATATATTATTAATAATATCAATATATATTTCTAAGTATCATATTAATTAAATTCGATTTAAGTAAAATATTTTCAACTATATTATCTTATTATATAGAATAAAATGGTTCGAAGGGAATTTTATTTAAACTTTGCATTATTGGAAAAAAAATATAATTAAAGGTTAAAAGCACCGAATAATTAAAAAACTAATATGTGTTGACTAGTATTAGTGCTAACTTTATTGTTAAAAAATAATTTAAGAAATAATAATTTAAAAGAAAATTATAAATAGCTAGATAATCTTGTATACAATCAGACTATTTTTCAATACTACTACTACTAACTAACTACACTACTACCACTACTACTACCTCTACCACTACTACACTACTACTACTTACTTACACTTATACTTAAATAGTTCACGACAACGACACATACTTAAATTAATAAATAATAATAATAATTACCAATAGTAATAATAATAATATCATAATAAAAACAATAATAATAAAATATAATTAATAATAGATAATAAATAATTAATAATAAATAATAATAATAATAATAATAATAATAATAATAATAATAATAATAATAATAATAATAAAAATAATAATAATAATAATAATAATAATAAAAATAATAACAATAAATAATAAAGAATAATAATAATAATAAATAATAATATTAATAATAATAATAAATAAATAATAATGAATAATAATAATAATAAAATAATAATAATAATAATAATAATAATAATAATAATCATTATCAACCATCTTTTTTCCCCAACAAAAAAGGTGCATGACATGTACTGGAAACAGAAAAGTAGTAGAAGAATATGACAAGTCGAAAAGAAAGCCCAGCCTTTATAGCTTTTAGTGAGAAACTCGTCGCAGTCAGAAAATCCAACCCTATGAGAGCTTCACGAGGACTAAACACAAACCCTCACATATGCCATCTCCGTTATATGTGGGGTTCATCCTTGGCTAAGGGGCCAACACCATACTTTCTCACCAAACCCCACCATTCACTAATATATGCACCTTTCTTCTCGCCTCTGCAAACTCACATTTCTCTCCTCCAGGCATTCCTTAAACTGACTCAATCCCTTTTTCTTCGGTTCTTCCCAGACCGCGTCGATTGCCCAACACTACTCAACCATATAATTCCGTTAACCAGACTATCATCTTCCTCCCACATGACCAAACCATCTCAACGTGCTTTCATTTATTTCATCTTTTATCCTTTTCTTCACACCACACAACTATCTAATGCTTCATTCCTCATTTTATCATTCTTCTCAAACCTAACACGCACGCCCCTAAGATTGTTCATCTGACCACATGGTACTTTAGATCTATACGTCTTATTCCAGACCATAGTCTCATTACTATGCATCAACACAGGTAACAACATACCTTCATGTAAGACCTTAACGCACTCAAGACTTAGTCCCTTTATCATCCACCAACGATTAATTGTACCAGCCACCCTTCTTTCATTCAAATCTCCTACTACTCTTTGCATCATCCGTTCCCTTTTCAAACTCCAACTTTATCTCTAAATATTTAAACTCAAGCACTTGTTCCAGCTGTCACCATCAAACATAACTTCACACCGAGGATGTCCTCACTCACAACCATAACCTTACTCTTATCTACGTTTACTTTTAAACCCTCATTTTACACACCCTGCCAAATCACTCGACAAATTCTCCCAAATTCTCTTCAGGTTCACCGCACAAAACGAAAGCATCCGCATGTAATAGATAGGACAGCCTCCACTCTCTTACATTCTAAATCATTTCTATCATCATTTCCTGCCACCCCACCTCAAATTCTTTCATAACCCATCCAATATACAAATTGAAAATAACCAAGGAGACATAACACATAACCGTGCCTACTTCCGCTAAGATTAATAGTCGTCCGAAACCAATCATTTTCGACAACCATTTATTCTTACACGAGCTTAACTATCGTCATAAATACTTTTGATCCCATTCAGAAGCCTACCACCAACACCATATATCACTAACACCTGCCATAGACTCTTTTTCTCCCTGATTTTCTCAATCATTTGTTTCAATGTAAAGATTTAATCCACGCATCCTCTACTACTCCTAAACGCACCTTAATTGGCTTCACCAATCAGTCCTTCATGCACTCGGCGCACTCTTTCGACAAAATACCAGCATATATCTTCCCAACAAACACTCAATAAACTAATTCCCCTGGATATATTCTTACAGTTACCCTTATCTTCCTTACACTTTTGTACTATAACCTCCATAAACGCTTTGTTACACAACTTTTAAATCCAGTAAATCACATTAATATTATTATTATTAATAATAATAATAATAATAATAATAATAATAATAATAATAATAATAATAATAATAATAATAATAATAATAATAATAATAATAATAATAATAATAATAATAATAATAATAATAATAATAATAATAATAAATAATAATAATGTAATAATAATAATAATTAATCAAAATAATAATAATAATAATAATAATAAATTAATAATAAGAAATAAATAATAATAATCAATAATAATTAATAATAATGGAATAAATAATAGATAATAATAATAATAATAATAATAAATGGAAAAATAAATAAATCCGTTAATGGTGAACTTGATAAAATTGAGAGAATCTAAAGGAAGCAGGAGAAGAATGTGTTTGTGCTAAGGTAGGAAGAGAGAATGGTAATATAGATCAGTGGAATTATGTTGTGATGTAAGCGGCTAAATGTAAGAGAGTGAAGCGTGATTGAACATGCTTTGAGTTAATTAAAAGGTTTCGAAAGAAAATATACATGGAAATATATAAGGATGAAAAGAAGATGGCTAAAAGTTGTATACGTTCGAATAGAAAGGAGGTGAGTGAACAGTTTGTTAGGAAGATGAAGGAGTATCTGTATGGGGGCAGGAAGAAAGTGGGTAAGGTCAAGAAAGAGCGGAAAGAGCGAACCTAATTTTTTCATAGAAAATAATATATATATATATATATATATATTATATATATATATATATATATATATATATATATAATATATATATGATATATATATATATATATATATAGTTATATATATGTATATATAATAGTATATATATATAATATATATATATATTATATATTATATGTACAGTTGTTACCACCAATCACGGGTCGAGACCTATTCAAGTGGTTTGTTGTATGCCTCAGAAGTTCAAAACTTACGTAAATTACGCAGAGGAGCACAGACGCAAGCTTTAAGTGAGGGATATTAAATTCAGCAGGAAACAGAAAATGAAAAGAGAATTCCACAGAACAGAGGTGGCAAGAAAGAAGGAGGCACCGCAGGCGAACCTAGCTTGGAGTTACCAATATCAACACAAAAAATTCAGTGCAAACACGAGCACCCCTGTGCTACCGAGGGCCAACGTAAAGGTGGTGGTAAGAGGAGTGATAAATTTCCCTCGAGCACCTGCCACCGCTGTGGTACCTATAGAAAAGAGATAAAAGCACCAACATCGCACCGCAAAGATAGAGGGTCAAGTGAAGTGGAAAGTACAGAACAGTTTATAAGTCTTTTGGCCTTTGACTCGACTCTATCCAAAAGCCAGGTGAAACCAGAGCCCCCTTAGATATGAAAGTAGTACTCCATACAAGGACGGATGAGACCCTTGTATAGCTGGAGAACTGAGAAGAGGAAAAAAAAGCTTGCAGTTTAAACAGAACTCCCCTTTTGTCTTTTGAGGCCGCCCTAGCTAGCAACCGTTGTGATGTTGATGTTTTCCAAAACATTTTTTTTGTTTAAGTTAAGGCCAAGAATGTTTATAATGTCAACAAGAGAAACGAGAGAACCGTTGAAAGAGATAGGAAAGTTAGAAGGTGTTTTAGAAAGGAAGATTTGCAAAAGCTGGGTTTTTGAAGAATTGAATTTCACAAGGTTGAGACAACCCCACCGTGGAAATTCTAGCCAGATCAGCGAGAATAGAATTGGAAAGATTAAGACGAGAGGCAATTCTAGAAGTAAAAGAGAGGAGCAGAATTTAAATTGAGTTGAAGAAGAAGGGTCTCGAGTCATCGGAATATGAGTGGAGTTAGAGTTTAGATGTGCAGGTGAAAAGATTATTAATGATAAGTAGGAATATAGTAAGAGATTAGAAAGAACCCTGAGAAACACCACCATTGACAGAAAAAGAATTAGAAGTCGCCGCATGAATAACAGCCGATATTGAGCAATTTGAAAGAAAACTAGACATAAGTAAGCAAAGAGAAGGAGGAAACCAAAGGAGAGGAACTTGGAGAGCAGCGACGCGTGTCATATCCGGTCAAATGATTTGGATATGTCAAGCGCTACCACGCAAGTCTCCCCGTAGTTTCTATGGCCAGAAAACCATAAATCGGTAAAATATTAAAGAATATCGCAAGGAAACCTAAGTCCATACTGGCTATCGGAAAGAAGTGAATGAGATTCCAAATGATCTACGAAGTGAGAGTTGAGAAAGGTTTTAATGATAGATAGAATACAAGTGATAGGTATAGGGTGATAGTTAGAAGGTTCAGAGCGGCCTCCATTTTTTGAAGTAGGTTGGACATGTGCGTGCTTCCAACACTGAAGGAAAGTGTTAGTATTGAAACATAGAACATAGTTCAGCGTGATGAGGGGCCAGCACGGAAGCACACTCCTTCAAAATTTTGGGAGGAATGCCATCCGGGCCACCCGCCTTCCCAACGTTCATAGATTTCAGGAGCCCATGCTCCCGATCAAATATAGTCACAGGTAAAGGCATAAATAAAATAAATAGACTTTCTATTAAATTGCTTATATATATATATATATATATATTATATATATATATATATATTATATAATATAATATAATATATAATATATATATATATATATATTATTATTATATATATTATATATATATATATATATATATATAATATTATTTGTAAAGGTATTACACCGGCAATTTAGGGGCTCGAGCCGACGGGAACATAGGGGGGGACGTTTCCACCCGTAGGGGAGGGCGGAGGAACCCCCGCGACACCAAATACCAAAGAGTGGGGGGTTCCGGAGACCCTTCCCCCGGAGGAGGGAAGGAATTAGTCCTACCCCGTAGTTCCCCGGAAGGTCGAGAGACCCCGACTCCTGCCATCGGTGCGGTATACCCTGGGGTATTCTTTAGTAAAAAAAAAAAAAGCAAAATTTAATAGAAAGTCTATTTATTTTAACGATAAACCAGTATGAAAGGTCTCTAAATAGGCCTCTAATCATATTACTATAATATAACAATAATTTTTTTTTTTTACATTTTCCTATGTTGGAAATTTTACCAGGATTCCAAAATGTATTCCTTTTCGCTGGTAGTAGTTATTGTAGTTTTTGAGATTTTTTTTTTTTGTTTTTTAACATTTAGCAGGACCAGCATTGGACCAGCAGTTTCCAGCAATGTATTAAGTTTTACTGCTAGCTATTAATAGTTTTTAAGGATACATATGACGGAGACAATCTTAAACGCTGACCATATATATATAGGCTTCAGAGATCTGTTCAGTGATAATATATATATATATATATATATAATATTTATATATATATATATATATATATATATATATATATATATATATATATATATATATTATAATATATATATATATATATATATACTATATAT
>JABUQX010105934.1:0-2500 GCA_015478945.1 Trachelipus rathkii | reverse complement strand
AGAGAGACAAGAATAGGAAATGAAGTTATTAGAGAAGAAATAGGTGTGAAAGAAGATGACACTGAATATGGATGTGGGGAGATTGAGTTGGTGGGGACATCTGGAGAGGATGGAGCAGGAGAGAAATGCCGAAAAGAAAGATGGGAATGGACATCAGAGGGCAGAAGGACCAAGGGGAAGACCGAAGAAGAGAAGGGCGGAATCGGTGGAGGACTCTCTGGAAAAATGTCAGCTACCAAAAATGAGAGCGCTGAAGAGAAGAGGAATAATGCAGGAGAGGGACGTCTGGAAAAAGATGCTTGCTCGGCTGACAGGATGAAGAATCCTTCCTGGAAAGAAAAGAAGAATATATATATAATATATATATATATAAGTATATATAATATATATTATATATAATATATATATATATATATATATATTATATAATATATATATATATATATATAATATATATATATATATACCTATATATATATATATATATATATATAATATATATTATATATATATATATATTGGGAACAACAGCCACTTCAACTAAGAAATCTTCACCAAACTACAAAAGGTCCTCATTTCTATTAATTAAAACAGTTATACTCTTAATTTGCCTTTGATGTAGCTATTACTTTTTATTATTATTTAAAAATATATAAATTAAGACTTAAGCCATCAAAAATTTTGATAAACTTAAATAATTTAGGGAAGGGGTCTACGATATAATATATATACTATATATATATATATATATATATAATATATATATAATATATATACTATATATATATTATATATATATATATATATATATATATATATATATATAATATATATATAGTATACTTAGTCACATGAACTTACATCTAATATCATCTACTCATTGAAATGAATTAGTTCTTAAAAATAGAAAAGCATCTGCCAGGTTCTCCATTTTTCCTCTTTGGTCTTGATTATTATAATGCGAAGAGCAGAAAAAGCAGTTCCACGCTAACTTGCGTTGGAGGTTAGAGCAGTAACAGCAATTTCAGCTTCTTGTACAATGTCTTGATACTCTTCGAAGTACATAAAATTTTTCAACTTCTTTCAGGGCAGCAAAGAAATTTTATTTTAAAAGCTTATTGAAATATTGATGCTACAAGGATTAGGAAGGATCTTGACCTTTTTCTTGAGCCAATCGACGCTTTCGACTAAGCTCTCCAATATCTAGAAGCTTTTCATACTAATCTTCTGAACTTTCTGAAGAATGACTTGAGAAGGTAGTAAACGGAGATAGTTGTAGTTTCATCACTTACAATATGTTTAGATGTATCCTTTTCTTCTTGAACTTCCTGCAACCCTTTATTACAAATGGCCACATTGCAAAGTGCAGATTTAGCCTTTTTGTTGTTGTTTCTTCAGTTAAGCTTCCCTGTAGATTTGGATCAATATAAAACAACAGCTAGTATCCATATCATTGTCAATGAGAGAAATTTCTCTTCGTACCATGGAGTCTTTTTATTCCTTCAGTATCTTAAATATAGATGCGGTATAAGGTTGAAGGTATGAATTTATAGGATATAATCCAAAATTGAAACATAACGGCTGCTGCGTTAAAATTCTTTCGAAGTTTTGCGAATTGCATTTTGTGATGGGGAAGATCCGAAAGTCAATAATTTGCAATTGAATTATATACGTCGATTCCTTTCCAATTTTTATAACTTTGCTCATCACCATGCCCTTCATAGAAAATTGAAAGTTACGACTCGACTTCCGACTCCGACTCCGACCTCTTGAAAATTACCGACTCCGACTCCAACTCCGACTCCACCCTCTTTAAAATTACCGACTCCGACTCCGACTCCGACTCCGACTCCACCCTCTTCAAAACTACCGACTCCCCGACTCCGCGACTCCGACTCCGACTCCGACTTCGCAACCCTGGCTTAGAGATATCGTGTTCTCTTCAAATTTGGCATGCCTTCTTAATATGGGGTAACATAGTCATAGACGCTGTATCGTGAAGCTACGCACATGGGAAAGGGGGTGCAGCCCTTTCAAAACCTTAAAATGGACTTAGAAAGCTAAAATTTGGTGAGCGTATAGAAGAAAATGAATGAAATAGAATGACGATGTTAAATTAATTGGCGGATCATATGAGCCGGAGCCGGAGCTGGTGACGGTGGAACCAAATCGAAAATCAGGTACAGCCTATACAACAGCCCTTACATGTGATACCTTCTACAGTAAACCATCAACAATTACAACACCAGAGTCCTCATCTCCAGAATAATGCAGGGCCATATCTGCAACCTCTGCCTCAAAGTTTATATGATCCCAAAGTTGGACAGATAAATAATTACGAGAAAGAGGTGCTTAGGATATTAAATTCAGACATTAACATTCATGAAAAACGTGCCTTATATCAAGAAGCTAAACAGAAATTAATAGATCTTAAAAACTTACATCTATATGCCTCAATAAGTAAGTCAATCCCCGATATTTCAAATACAACAGCGGATGA
>JABUQX010105933.1:42500-47500 GCA_015478945.1 Trachelipus rathkii | reverse complement strand
TTTACGCAGTATTTATTTTATACAAGAAAGAAAGCCCTTGGATAAAAATATCTTTTTATTTAGTTACACAATATTAGAAAAACACTATGATAAAATCAAATATTTTATAAAAACAATTATTAATAGTTACACTGATTGAAAACTTTCGTCTCCATCGGGGAGACCTCTTCAGGCATAGGAACAACGCATTTGAAAACTGCCAACGTAGAAAGACATTTATTTATTTTTTTTTTATTTTTTTTTTTTACAGAGATAAACACCGTCACTCACGGGCAGAGCCCTAATCAAGGAGGAGGTGTACTCATTTAACGTCCGAGCAGGACGAAGCCAAGCCCAAGGAGAAAATAGCTCACATTCTCCCACCCGACCAGTTGCGAACCTGGGACCCTCGCTTGGTTCGGCAGTGCTCTAACACTGAGCTATCGGGCGCTTTTTAATAAATAAATATGAAATACATAAAAAAAATTTAAAAAAATATATACACATATATATATATATATACATATATATATACATATATACATATATATATACATATATTATATATATATAATATATATATGAGTATATATATAGATATATATATATATAATATATAATATATATATATATATATAATATATTATAATATATTAATAAATATATATTAATATTACTGTCATTAACATTAATACGGCCACTATTACCATCACTATTATTATTATCACAGCTATTATTATTATTATTATCATTATTACCAATTTCTTTATCATCACTATCATTAATATCATCATCATTACTATCATTACTATCACTGCCACTATCATTATCATTACTATTATTAACATTAACACTATTATTATCATTATTACCATATTATCATTAACACTATCATCATCACTATATTATTATTAATATTAACATTATTGTTATCATCATCACTATCACTATTATAAGAGACCCTCTTCAATGGGTAATGGCGAAGACGTTGTCATCCAAATTCCAGTTCTTCTGTAAATACATTTGAAGGTAAAAGCCTACTTTTTGCAGTGTATAAAATATTTGAAATTAATTTCATTTCCAAAAGAATTACGATGAGCCATTTTGTTGCTTCACACCAGTTGATTTAAAATTTTGTTAGATCTTAATTATTATTGTTAAAAAGCAAAAAAGTATTTTTTCATCGAAAATAAATACCAAATACAAAAATATTAATTTTCAAATTTTCATCTGCCTTCAAATGTATTTATTCCAATTGCAAGTTCTTTCTTCTTTACAATATCTGCTCCCAGAAATCATTTCTTCCAACCAGGTGTTAATATCATTTCTTCAGACCTCCGCTGCTTCTCCTCATTCCTTGTTGCTCCTCTTCTGTTTTCTTCTCCATCCCTCTAAATTTTCTGCGACCATCCAAGACAACGTCTAAGCTCAATATTTATTGTCGGTTGGTAATTTTTTTCAGAGAGTTTTGGAAGTATTTTGAAGATTTCATATATTCATTTTGCAAATGGTCTATTTTGACCTCACCAGGTTGTTTATTAAAATTGTTCGTATTATAAATATAAAATGATTCCAAAATTTTTCTTGAATTTTTAAAAAAAGTTATTATGGTTCCAATCCTCCAAAAACTAAAAATTCTTCTTTTCTACCTGTACCTCATTTCCCACTACATAATATTAAAAAAATTGTACCTAAAAATATTACTCTCATCCCTTCTAATCTCACTTCTCTAAAAAATACTTTTAGACCCCCTAAATATAAAGAAAATGTTTCCAACAGCTGTGTCTACCAAATACCTTGTACATCTTGTGAAAAGAATATATATAGGGGAAACAATAGATTTTTCAAGAAGAAAGTACCAACACTCAATAGACTTAAGAAATGATAATATTAATTCAGCTCTTACATAATATCACAGAAGATCCTTTAATCATCATATCATCATTGACAATATGAAAAACATTGGAAATGTTGCCAACACAAATTCAAGAAAAATTTTGGAATCATTTTATATTTATAATACGAACAATTTTAATCCTGCTCAGGTACACCTCTTTAAAAATCACATAGTTGGTACACGTTGGTCAAATTTTTCACGGCTTACTTAACCTTATTTAAACCTTTATTTTGATAAACTAGGTTATTGTTTGATTATATTTGATGCATACATCTTCAAAGGGATGACTGAGACAAACTTTCATGCAAACAAATTTTTTTTAAAACCTTTTATAAAAACACAATGTTACTTTTTTTAAAGAAACCCCCCCAAAAAAACACCATATTTTTTTAATATATAATAAAAAAAACATAAAACTCTATTTTAATTAAAATTTTTATGCAAATAAACAAAAAATGTGTAGAATCATCGATATTTTCATCCACATCGCCATTTAAGACTCTATTGCCTGCAAGAAATGAAATGAAAGTGAGCACTAATTTTTTTTTATATAAAAATGAAATATTTCTATCTACATATGCAAAATATGTACATTTGAGGTATATATATATATATATATATATATATATATATATATATGTATATATATATATATATACTATATACAATATATATATATTAGTATATATATAATATATATGATCTTCTCCTTACCCTGTCGTCAATCTGAGGTGAACCAATTATCACCTGTCACATTTCTTCCTGAATTGGTGTATAGAGAAATAAGTTCTTCAGTTACAAACTCGCCTAAAGAAAACCCACTTGGTGGTTTTGTGTGCTTGCCTAAATAAGGCATTGCATTCAACATATAAGAAGATTGGGAGTCACATACCATTATCAGCTTTATGCCATATTTCGCAGGCTAATTGGCAATGTACATCCTAAAGAGACACCTTCCCCTGAGGCCAATAGATGTTCATCTATAGTTATATTTTCACCAGGCACATAGTGTGAGGTGCAGTTGGTTATAAAGTTTTCCTAAAGAGATCTGACTGGAAAGAATTTATCTACGAGGACACGTACAGCTCTCGTGGAGCTATCATCAAATCGGAGATTTCTAAGCAAAAAATTGAAACATCTCTCTCCCATTGCTGCCCTGAAAAAAGGTGCCCCAATATCACTACTAAAAATTTCCTCGGTGGATACATGATGTCGGGGGAGCACATGGTGGAGTTGATGGGATGGTGTGTATATGTGTACTTGTAGAGGTAGAACACTGTAGTGTTGATGAAGTAGATAGACAAGGTTGTGTTGCTAATGTCGTAGTTGACAAACTTGAAGTTGAAGAGGGGACACAAGGTGGAGTTACAGATGGATTAGTTTTCAGATTTTCAGATTTAGGTGTTTCTGATAAGGCAGTCGACACATTTTCATTTGAAGGGGTTGCAGGATCAAGCAACCTATAAAGTGATGAGGTACTTGCACAATCTTCATCGTAATCAATCTCAACGATATTTCTAATTTTTCTTGGAGCAAGAACTAACTTTTTTTTCCTTTTGTTCATAGTCACATTTACAAAACATTCCGCTATTTTGCTAACAAATCCATCTCTCTCTACAGAGTCATATTCCACGTCATCCTCACTTTCACTGTCTGAGAATTCATAAAGAGAATTTTTTTTTTAGGAGCAGGAGACATAGTATATATATATATATATTATAATATAATATATATATAATATATATATATATATATATTATATATATATATAGATATATAATATATATAATATATATAATATGTATATATAGATATATATATATTTATTATATATTATAAATATAAATATATATAATATATATATATATATATATAAATATATATATATATATATATATATATATATATATATATATATATATATATATTATATATATATATATATATATATAATTATTCTATATCCCTATATGTTATATATATATATATATATATACTATATATAGTTGGCTGCAGCACCGGAATTTTGGGCACCGCACCGCACCGCACCGCACCACATTAGAGTATGCTCACCACGCATTGCACCCAAAAATGTAGTTTGTCACGCCGCACCCGCACTAGAATAAGCACTACCACGCCACCGCACCTCAAAAAATTAGTTTTTGTCACCACATCGCACCGCACCTCTATGTTTCGATGCGCATTGCGTTTCGAACCGCACCGCACCGCACTTCTATAATTTTAAAATCGCACCGCACCGGGTCACTGAAATTATGTACTGCACCACACCGCACCGTACCGCACCGTAGCGCATCAAAATAGCGCCACCACGCACCGCACCGCACCCGGTGCGTCGGCCAACACTATAAACTGCACTTAACTAAACAGACATAAAGGGTATCCGTCGGTAATATATACCACAGAGTAAAAGCATAACCGGTAAACGTTGGTCATATATACCACATATAAAAACAAAAACGGAACACGTTGATAAATTCTACCACAAACTTCCAACCACGGAGCCCACAGTGCAGCTAAGGTGGATTTTATAGTACAGCAATATCTATTTCCCCCTAACTCCCCCAATTCTCCAATTTCACCCTCATATCTCATGACGTAATGATTTTAGAAGGAAAAAACAAAAAAATTGCTCTAGGCGTTGGTAATTTTGACCCTCGGGTACCTGAGCAGGGTTAATAAACAACCTGGTGAGGTCAAAATAGACCATTTGCAAAATGAATATATGAAATCTTCATGATACTTCCAAAACTCTCTGAAAAAAATAACCAACCAACAATAAATGTCTTTCTACGTTGGCAGTTTTCAAATGCGTTGTTCCTTTGCCTAAAGAGGTCTCCCCGATGGAGACGAAAGCTTGCAATCAATGTAACTATTAATAATTGTTTTATAAAAAATTTGATTTTATCAATATGTTTTTTTCTAATATTGTGTATTTAAATAAAAAGAAATTTTAATCCAAGGGCTTTCCTTCTTATTTATATATATATAATATATATATATATATATATATCTATATAATATATTATATATATATATATATATATATATATATATATATATATATATATATATATATAATAAATATAATCTATACTATATATAT
>JABUQX010105933.1:5000-10000 GCA_015478945.1 Trachelipus rathkii | reverse complement strand
ACTAGCCTTTTTTCCAGATAGGAGGAATGAAATTTAGGCTGATGGAATTATTATATATTTGTGCTAATTGTGTTAAAAGCTGTGTTCCCTAGGTGTTTGGGGTGTTTGTTTGAGATATTGTCTTGGACAGCCAGTGAGTTTTTAAGTGTCCTTGTTATGTTTTGTAGTTCAGATGCAGTTTCTTCTCTCTCAGAGCTAAACACTAATAAGATATGGGCTTGATGATTTTCTTGTGTTTCTTAAGGTGGGTGGGATTTTGACCTCTGCTTTTCGAAGTGAGTTGCGAGAGCGTTTTATGTGTTGTTTTGTTGTTTGTGGGTTTTGTGTGTTTGGGTTTTTGGACTCGTGAGTGTGTTTGTTGGTTGGTTGAAGTTTTCAGTTTATTTATTATTTTCCACATTCTGGTGTTGTTCGTGTGTTGAATGTTCTTGGTGAGGAAGGTTTGGAAGTTGTTTGAAGAATGTGTGTTTGTTAGGTTTATACTGGGTGTTTAGATTGTTAATTCATGTTAATGTTTGATTGATGTATGTATTTGTTCTGAGCAAGTTGGGTGTTGTTTGGATTAGTTGTTCTATTTCAGGTTTTAGGGTTGGGTTGTATTTTTTTATTTATCCTCTGGGGATGGCTTTGTTAGCTGCTTTTTTGAATTAGAGAAGTGAAATTTTGTATGGTTTTGTTGAATGTTGATGTGCTAGTGATATGTAGGAAAATAAATTATATTGTTTCATATATGGTTGCTGAATGGTGTCCAGTCTGCTTTTTTGTAGTTTGTGTATGTTTTTCTGAGTGGGTGGTTTGTTGACATTTTGGTATTTTATGATGATGGGTAGGTGGTCGGAGTTTAGATCGGTTTGTGTTGACCAGTGGAGTTTTGTGTGTAAATTTGGTGAACATAGTGTTATGTCTGGTGATGTGCACGTTTGGTTGGTTTGAGGTGGGTTTCTGGTGTGGCTGTTTGTGTTGTTTAAGATGTTGAGGTTTTCAAGGTTGGCTATGATGTGGGTTCCTCTTTGGTTTGCTTCTTGGGCGTTGTACCATGTAGGGTGGTGAGCGTTGAAGTCGCCTCCCATTATGAGGTTTGGGAGGTGGGAGATTTCGGAGAGGTTTGGTTTGTAATTTCTGGGGCATTGTGGTGAGGTGTGGTGGGGAATGTAGAGGTTTATTAGATTGTGTGGTTTTTTGTTTATCATTATTGTGAAGGACTGTGTTTTTGTGATGTTTAATGCCGTTGTAGTTTGTAAGGTGGTGTTTGTGTATGGTAGTGAGTTGTGTATAAGGGTTAGTAGAGTGTATTTTTTGGGGGTTTGGGGGTGAAGATGGCATCATAGCCATAGAATTTTGGTTCTGGATATTTATCGGGTAGGTAGGCTTCTTGTATCATGGCTATGTGTATGTTGTGTTGTTTTAGAAAGACTTCTATTTCTTTGGTTTTATTGTGTAGTCCGTTTGTGTTGAATTGTAATATGTTTATATTGTGTGTTTGTTTGTGCAATGTGTGTTGTGGGGGTTATTGTGGATGGAGTGCAGACTTGGCAGATCCAGTTGTAGTATTGAAGGGGGTAGCGTGGTGAGGTTGGAACAGTGTTTGTTGATCCATTGTTTGCATCTATTGCAGTTTAAGGAGTTTCTCCCCAATATCTTGTTAAATATTGGGCATATGTAGATTCCAGGTTTGGGGTTTGTTTCTGTGTCGCCGGCTTTTATTAGTAAGGCTTAGTAATAAGTAGGAAAAGCATGCCTCATGATGAGTGGAAGGAGAAATAAAGTGGTTGAGCAGTGGAGAGTCCTGGGAATGATCTCGGATTTGTCCGGAAACGGCAGCGGCGCACATGTGTCGCAGTAACACCCTGGTCTCCCGTGGGTCTGGGGGTCGAGAAAACTCTAAAACCCCGTCCAGGTCGATCGAAGGGATTTTGCAGTGTCTGGGCACTTCTTGGCCGGCCTTTTTTCTGTGAACTATATATATATATATATATATATATATATATATATATATATATATATATATATATATATATATATATATATATATATATATATATATATATATATAACGAAATATTTGATAAAAATTAAATCTATTAGAGGAACTAATTTATAACATGCTTGTAAGCATTAAATAATTGTGTGGGCGTAAGTAATTCTGAAAATATTATAACTTTACAAAATTATGTGAAGAACCTTATTTATAGAGAGGAGTTATTTTTTTACATAATTTATATATAATGAACCCTTAAAGCGGTAGAACTTCTAAATTTAATGTAATATTTGAAACAAAAACAATTTTTATCCTGGTATCCAATATGGCGGCAAACTATATGGCTAATCCTCTGTGCAGAAAACTTCGAAAAATGTTCATAATGAAAGACAAGAAGGTAAACTGAGCTAAAACAAACAGTATATTCATGAATTATCAAAGTCTGGTTGCTTTTCAAACAAAGGTCTGGTCTTTAGGGTGCCCTGAAAGATGGAGTTACATGAAAAGTAAACTATCATTTGATCCTGCTTGAATAAAGATTTAAACAGAAGTCATTAGTCTAGATTGATCCAGCATCAAAAAAAATGAATTAGCCTGACAGCCGATGCTTGCCAAAAACAGTTCGCTGGCCAGAGCAGCGGCGTGCGTGGCGGTGGCAGGTAGGCAGGCGTGCGCAAAGGCGCGCGGTGGCGGCGCGCGTAGGCGGCGCAGCGGTGGTGGCGCGCGCAGGTTAGAGCAGTGGCATACAGCAGGTGATGGTAGTTGGTGATCCCTTTAACTACCCAAAACTCACCATTTTCTTCAAAATTGTTTAGCTGACTTGATCCTTAGAAATGAATCTAGCCCAAACAAAGATTCATCACACTGCCTTTCCACTGGGATCAAAAGGTTAGTAAAAAGGAGTTAGAGAGCAGAAGAAGAGCAGGCAGCAGCAGGTATGGCAGGTAGCAGAGCAGCAGCAGCAGGAAGAGCAGTGAGCAGCAGGCAGCAGGTAAGGTAGTAGCAGTGGTATAGCAAAGAGCAGAGAGCAGCAGGTAGGTAGGAGCCAAGAAGGCAAAATGCTGGTTAAAGAACTCAGGCTACTAAGAGAGAGCCAAACAAACAACAAATAAATGAACAGAACTAAAGTCCAAGAGAGAGAGTATTATAAACATAAATGAAATGAAAAAGAACAGAGTGATGAAAGATGTATACGCACTCATCGTTCGGCTTGAAAATAGCATACAAATAGTTACAGCGACATATACATATTATTATTATACAGCAGCATATGTATATATTGTTATATACATACATATATTATTACGTTGTTATTATTATGAGTTATTGTTATGATATATATATTATTGTTATTAAGAGTTATTGGTTATTAGCATACATATATATTATTATTATTATTATTATTATTATTAAGTTATTTATATAGTTATTATTATTATTATTACATATATTATTATTATATTATATTATATTATTATTATATATTATTGTTATGTTATATTATGTTATTATATATATATATTATTATATATTGTTTTTTTTATTATTATATATATATTATTATTATTTATGCTATATATATAATATATATATATATATATATTATTATTATTATTATATTAATATATATATAAAATATATATATATATATATATTATTATTAATATATATATATATATATATTAGTATATGTTATTATATATATATATATATATATATATATATTATATATATATATATATATATATATATATATTATATATATATATATATATATTATATATTATTATATATATATATATTACATATTACATATTATATGCAATATATTATATGTAAATATATTACAAGGTTATTATATATATATATAGCATATTATATATTATTATTATATATTATATATTATATTACATACATATAATATATATATATGCTATTAAGGCTATGCTATGAAGTATATAGGTACTTTATGATTTCGCCAACCACAATAAAAAAAATAGATGTAAAGTTGGTATTGCGTATTCTATTATGCAGCAAGAACTGCCATTCACGCCTTTTTTCCATTTAAAATTCAATTTAATTTTTTATATTTATATTTTTCTGTGAAGTTTAAAAAGTATAAAATATTAAATTTCAATGGATATTGATAACCATTTAAATATAAAGAATTTAATGTAATGAAATTATTTTCCTAATAGTCGTAATATCAGTGTTACTATAATATGTTTAAAAATAGAAATTATATATGAAAATAAATTAACACTATTTATCCTAAAAAGAAACGATATCATGCATCAACACTTCAAAAGATCTTTACCTTTATTTTTTTCCTCCACATGAATTCGCAAAGATATGAATCTATCATGTTTTTGTAGAAACCGCACATTTTATTATTATGCTAAATTTTCAATAATTAATAATAAATATTAAATACATCTAACCTAACCTAACCTAATATTTTCCTTTATTATTATTATTATTATTATTATTATTATTATTATTATTATTATTATTATTATTATTATTATTATTATTATTATTATTATTATTATATAAAACTTTCCTTAAAGAAAGTTAACTGATATATATCGAACGAACGATGTAAGCAATTCGTAAAGCGATTTGTAAAGTCAACTGAGAGTCTGAGCACTAAAAACATTTTTTTCGCAACCAAAGTGGAACCCCTTAAGATTAAACCGCAACGATGGAAAGAAAGTCAGGTCTCTCGGCTCAGTGGGGACGACGGGACTTCGTCCCCTCTGTCCCACCGTCGGCTCGAGCCCCTTAAAAAAAATAAAATAAAAAATAAAATTAAAATTAAAATTAAAATGCAACGTTAGGCAACTCTTGCGCTCTTTCTATTGCAGGGTTGCACGAGTAGTGTTCGGCGATTTTCGAAATCATGTCTTTTTATGTAACTTCCTTTTTAAAGAGTAGTGATTATTTATTATTATTATTATTATTATTATTATTATTATTATTATTATTATTATTATTATTATTATTATTATTATTATTATTT
>JABUQX010105933.1:0-2500 GCA_015478945.1 Trachelipus rathkii | reverse complement strand
ATATATATATATATATATATATATATATATATATATATATATATATATATATATATATATATATATATATGTCTACCAATACCCAAAGCTACCAGAGTGCAGGACGCTTGGACCCAACTCTTTTGCAAACCACCAACCTCTTTCCCAAGCCTCCACCCATTTGAAAAAGGTTATATATATAATAATTACCTGAAATTAATAATTCTCAAATTATGCTTCAAAAACAAATGAGCGCTTTCAGGGAAAGTTCTAAGCCTTCCTCTTTACGTCGGAATGAGATCTGCGTCACTGAAAGACGCTCGCTAGCCACTCTTGTTGAAGGGCATTCTAAGAACTCCCTGGCGACTTCTACTAGATGTGGAAAACATTTACAATTATCACGCCACAAAACCAGTGGATTTTTATCTGATTCCAAGATTTTTCTCTTTTGATATTCTTCGATCAGTGATAGAGCGTCTTTTGACACCTCTGAACAAGACTCTTCATCGTTGCTAGAAACCAAATGAACGTTTATGGATTCAGCAATGATATCGTTAACAGATGGTAATCAGTGTCTGTTTCTGTGATCCTTTGCTTTTTTTCTTTGGTCATGATATCTCAGAGAAAAACGTCAAATATATCACATTAGGCATCCAAATTAATTTAACCCTGTAAAACACGTGGTTCAAAGAATTTAGGATTTAGAAAAGCTGCTACTGCACATGCGTCATTGTTTTGCAGAGTTTGAAATCTATCTATTTTCAGCATGTGTGTTTCTGTCATCTTTGATTTTCCCTTACTCTTAATATATATATATATCAGGGGCGTATACATAGGGTAGGCAGGGTAGGTAGCTCCTACCCAATATTTTTGAGTCTTTTTAATAGAATAAATTAAATGGTAAAGTTAACTAAATTATTAAAATTTTATATGAAAGTGTAAAAAATTACAATAAAAAATTTAAAGAAAATCAACTACTTTAGTAATAACAGTTATAATAATTAAATCTCATTTGGAAATTTTCCTTCCTAAATTCCGTTTTAAGAACAAAACCCAAAGCGGTGGGCGCACACAGATCTTCATATTTCTCCTATAAAATATATAGGCGCCAGTTCACAATTCTTGCTGAATTTAAACGAAAATATTAAAATCGCGAGTACGAAACCCTGTTCACCTCGTAATGAATATATTTGAAAGTGCCAGGCCTCTTTTGAATATGTACATATATGCTATGCATATTATATATATATAGGTGCAGGAGAGCAAGAGCAGTTAAAGAGCAGTGTTATTGTTATATATATATATATATATATAGTTATTATATATATATATTATATATATATATATATATATATATATATATATATATATATGTATTATATAATTGAGTTATTCAAGCATTACATCATTAAACTTGTAATTTGACTTAAGAAGATTGAGTAATTTGTACTGTACTTGTAATTCTTGCAGTTTCTAAACCAGTGTAATTCTTAAATTGTACTGCACTACTTTGTACTTGGTACTGTGATTGTACTCAGGCACTCTTTGGCATTTTTAAACTCTGCCAATATTTTATTTTATTTTTATCATTTTCCCACATATCAGAAAGAACAAAGTTGAGTGTACATGTATTCTCAGATAATTCTACAATTTTTAATGTATCACTTTTATATATATTCAGATATATATATATATATATATATATATATATATATATATATATATATATTATGTTATATATATATATATATATATATATATAATATATATATAAGAAAGAAGATATATATATATATATATATATACAAGTATATATATATATAATATGTTAATATTATTATTATTTATGTTATTATTATTATTATGATATATACATATATTATTATATATATATATATACATATATATATATATAGTATATATAAATATATATATATATATTTTCGCTAGAAAGAAACTACTTCGTTAGGTGAGCAAACATGCACAGGAAACAGAACAGCTAGTAGAAGAACATGCCCCAAGTCGGAAAGAAAGCACCTCCCCTTTATACCTATAAGCCAAACTCTCATTTCACTCCTCCAGACAATTCCTTTGCCGACTCAATCCACTTTTCCTTCGGTCTCCCAGCCAGTCGATTCCCAACACACTCACCACTATACATCCGCTTAACCAACCGACTATCATCCATCTTTTCAACATGATCAAACATCTCATTTGTTCTCTCATTTATCCCTTTTTTGACACCATACAACTCTGTAATTCGTTCATTCCTCATTTTATCAATTCTCCTCACACATAACACTCCCTAAGATTGTCCATCTGAACACATTGTACTTTAGATCTCTACCTCTTATTCCAGACCTTAGTTTCACTACTATACATTAACACAGGTAACAACAGAACAAACCCTCACATCAGACCCTAGCGCATTCAAGACTTAGTAACATTGCATTTGCTAAATATTTAACTGCACCAGTCATCTTCCTGCAATTCACAACTTCTAACCACACTCGACATCATC